>OMLB01054228.1:8119-20400 GCA_900302555.1 Myripristis jacobus
GCGGGAAGAAAAATCAATGACAAAACAAGCCTAAGAGAACGCGGAGGAGGAGGAGGAGGCTGCAAAGGAGCATATGAAAGGGGACATTGTCCTCGGGCCAAAACCAGACTCGCTGTGCTGTATTCCAGCACCGGTTAAGCAAGTTTCTTGAAAAATAACATCTTTCCAGTTCAAGAATTACAAGGAAAAAAAAAAATTCTGTACGTAGCGAGCTCGTATGTGAAAAGAGGGTCCTAAAGAGGGAGAGCTTCAACACTGGGATGATTGACCAATAGTGTTTTAATTGAAGGAGAGAGGTGGACAGGGGCATCTTCTGAGTGAAAACGGTGGAACAGGGAGAGAGAGTCAAGAAAGAAACATTTAAGACAGAAATGAGAGGAGACAGAGATGGAAAGAGAGAGAGACCTGAGAAATAGAGGGAGAGAGAGAGAGAGGGGGATAAATAACATGAACAGAAGTATGCACATCTGTGTCTGGGCTGGCTAAATGCTTTCCAGATTTGGCCGAGCAGGCGGGCAGGCGGGCAGGCGGGCAGGCTTTCTCTAGTAACAGTATATATATTTATATATTTACCTTCAGAAAGGGGATGACAAAAGGTCGCAGAGGGAAGTTGGTGGCTTCTTGGAGCTTGGAGTGAAATTCTTCAATGGTTAGCGTGGAATTCTGGAGGAAAGAGGGAGAGAGGAACAGGGTAAGGGAAAACACATGAATCCATGTGGAAGGCATTAAGTGATAATATTACTTATTGGAAGCTAAGCTATATCCTGGCCTGGAGTGAATGTTTCGGGTCCTGTAATGGGAAGCATATGGCAGGGCCACAGTGAAAGACCCACAGAAAACAATGACACACATCTCCTTCAATTAACAAGAAAAATACACATATATGAATAGGAGTCACATCATTCTGAAATATGCTGCACGGGGCATGAGATGTGTATAATTTCCCAATTTTTTACCGACTGTACGGCCTTTTTGAACATGGATAGGAAGATGAAAAATAAGGTATGAGTGAAGGGGGCCATTGGCACGGCAAATGCATACACACACACTGTCTTGATGTTTGACTGCTTTATCATCAACTTTTCCTTTGTAATGCACTTTTTTTGATGTTTTACTGATTTTTTGATATTTTTAATCTATTGATACTAAACTGCACACTGATATCCTCTCTCATAAGGTGCTATATAAATAAATTTTACTTATTTATGCTGACCCAATAATGATAATATCCACATAAAACATCTACATAATTCATCTAAACAATTGAATGTACTTGAATATTTGAGGACCTGCACGCCGGCTGTTTCAGCGTCGTTAAAAAGTGTTTGGATTAGCGCAGGCTCGCTTACTGTAATATCAGTTGTGGTTAAAAATGTATGTATGCGTTAGAAGATAAAAGGACCCAGCCGTAGCATGAAACAACATGAGGTGGATTTTTACAGTGCATTCCCTAATTTGCACACATGTCCATACAATGATACATGTGTTGGCATGGAGCCCCCGTAGGCACGCCTGACAAACGCGCATTTGCTTGAAATACTGCTTCCTAATAACATCACAAGGGGAAGGATTAGTGTGCAGGTATTTTCCTCTTAATTGCCTTTGCTTTGCATCCATCACTCGCTTTACACATTTGGATGTTTGCAGACAACCGGCGCTGCTGCCGCGGACTTGATGCGCGCGAGCGTGGATGGCGTCCTTATCATCATCAAGACAGTGCAGGAGCCTGTCGTGTTTGTGCCACGGCGCTCAATGGCTGTGTTTACCTCTTTTCACCTGTGCCAACCATATAAATGTCTGTCTGTCTCTTTTCAGAGGCCAGATAAGACCAAAGCTGCCGACTAAAATACATTACAGTAGCATGGAATGGGACAAACAAATGTGCGGCAGATACACAGGCAGGGGAGATGGTATTTGTATATGTGGCTGACAGACAAAAGGAGGAGGTGTGTGCGAGTGTGTGTTTGGTGGGGGGTTACGTGTCTAATGTGGCTCGTGCGTTTCAGTGTGCCAGCCCCCCCACTTCCAAACAAAGTCTAATTGCTCGCTCTCCGTCTTTGGTTTGTCTGTAACTCACATTAAGAGCTGACAAGACGCCACTGTTTTTATTTTTCAACTTGAAGCATTCCCGAGATGCAAGGGGGAGAGGTAGCGAGCGGGAAACAGAGAGAAAGGAAGGTGAGCACGCACATGAGAGAAGAATGAGCCATATAACAAGCAAGAAAAACAAGCAAAAAAAAAAAAAAAAAAAGACAGAGGGAAAGTGAGACAGAACATAAAAAAAAAGCAGATATTATTTTTCCCCCCTTCTTCTCTCCCTCTGTGTTATTTCCCAAACCTGAATTTTGTTACATTCAAGCTTACATCTGTTCGCCCAGATTGCGTAGGGGCTGTTCTTGACAGCTAGTGAAACCTCCTGAGTCTCCCTCACTCCCTCTCCCTAGCACACAACTAGCTAATTAACGGTGTCACTCTTTTCAATAAGGCAGGGGGAGAGAGAGAGAGAGAGAGAGGGAGTGAGAGAGAGAGCGAGAGAGAGAGAGAGAAAGAGGGAGGGAGGAAGATGCACGCAAGCCAAAAGGACACAGGAGAGGCATGTGCGTATGCAGACAGTGAGAAAAATAAACATGGTGAAGCCAAAAGGAGGCTATGCTCTGTGTGGCTAATTAAAAAAATCTCCTCCGCCTCTTCTTCCTCTCTGCACAGCATTCAATCACTATTTCTGTATTCCCCTGCTCGTTATGCTCAGAAATCCTCAGATCACATAGACTCGCGGTAAATCTTTATATTTGTGCATGTATTATACCAAATACCCTTGGTGATATAGCATTGATACAACCATGTGAGCGAAACCGCAGAAACACATCTGTGTTGTCGGATCTGGAGGAATTTGTTTTGATATGTGTGGTTTTGATTTGTAAGTTGCATCAGTAATTATGCGGAAATCCTTTGTGCGGTGCACATTTTTTATCACATGCTGGATACACGCTGAAATTTCAAATGATGTTCATTTCAGTTTTCCTCTCATTCACAACATGCCGCATATAGGTTGTTAATTTTTTAGAACTTATTTCCTACATAACGTCCACTTGAACACATATTTTGATGTGTTTTGTCACACTGCGCACAGTTTTCATTCATTTTTTCTGTTATTCTGTGCATTGCTCTTCCATTGTCCCAGCCGTCCTTTTGTACATCTTCCTGTTATTTTTTGTTATGCTATGTACCGTTATCTTACGTTGTCATCTTATCTTTACAGTTTTTTACTAGGATAATAGGTACGTTCATTTTAAAATATATCCTCCTTATCATCCTGTTCTTCTGTGCTTCCCTGTTGCTGCATGAAGCACGTGTTGTGTTTTAGCTCCAACAAATGCAGTCTAATGTAATTTAGGTGGATATCAGGTGCATCTCCGGGTTTGACGCCATTCCTTCCTCCTTCTTTTGTCAGGGCCTGCATTGCACTGTGTGGGCCAGAAGGACTGATGGATGTCAGTCCATGGGTGGAGTTTACCACATGGAGCAATACGAGTCCTGGAAAGTTCTCAAAATCAAATAAACTATTTCAAAGTTATACCTGTCAGTGTCTAAACTGCCTTGATGTGGTAAACCCCAAACATGAGACTTATCCTCAAACAGTCTGCTAACTGAATCAGGTTTGACTGTAAGTGTCGAGCTCCACTCTCTGAGCTCCCATGACAGCACAGCTACTCACCACGAGCCCCAGCACTAGTGTGCGGACCCGCTCCCCGATTTCGGGCGAAATGTCGTTGCCGAACTGCTGCAGCGTGGTGAGGAAGCGTTTGAGCTTGCTGAGCTGCCGGGCGCCGCAGGCCGGTGGCAGCTGCTGGTTGGCCAGCGAGGAGGAGGAGGAGGAGCTGGGACCGTTGCTGTAGCCGTTGGGAGGAGACGGAGCACCGTTGAGGGCCGTGGGGGAGTGGCTACTGCCGTTGGTTACTGGATGAGGCAAGGAAGGACAAAACAACTGTCGTTAAACAACTGAGAACAAAATATTTACCGTTGGAAAACTATGTGAGTGTTTGCGTGGGGTTTCGAAAACTTTAACTAGTATGTGTTTTAGATTGATTTGAATTTTGGTGGATTTCACCTATGCAGAAATATTTGAACTTTGGTTTTTAATTGGTAGAGCATTTTGTTCTCCGATGCACAAATCACTAACAGTGTTTGTAAAAATGCCTTTAAAAATGACAACAAAAGAAACAACATGGGTCAAAATTCATGGAAAGCTGACCACTGGTTTGGAACGATTTACATCCCCCTGAAAACATTCGCAATCCCCAACATTTGTTTCCGATCAGCTCGGCTCCTTTGATCCTCTGCGGCATCCTCCCATAAAAAACATCCTTCTGCATTTGGAGACAATCCCCTCCAACACACTTCCACCTCCTCCCCCCTTTCCCTTCTCCCCTGCAGTCTAAACAAGCAGGGACAGTATGACCCCCTGTTGCGCCAGAGCATGGCAGGGGGCGGGGGTTTGGTGTACAAAGAGATACAAGGCGGCATAAAGCTTTCTCTCTAATGAGATTAGGTTTTGACTAGCGATCCACTCACTCCCACTCTGGCCGGCGTCCAAAGCCGCCACTGTAAGGAGAGAGAGAGAGAGAGAGAGAGAGAGAGAGAGGAGATACTCAAACTACATCTGGTAACAATTACGTCGGATGGAAATCAAAGCATACTGCTTTGTTAAAACCTTCGGCGTGCGTAATGAGAGAGCGGGCCTTTCCTCCCTCATTGCACGGAAGCCCCGACGTTAATTGCGGAGTCTGAACCATCCTGAGTGTTTGCAACAGAGAGAGAGAGAGAGAGAGAGAGAGACACAGTAGCAGAGAGAGAGAGAGAAATGGGGTAAACGCCAGACAGATGAAAAAGGAAGAGTAAGCAATTGAGATTGAAAGAGAAAGCGAACAAAATAATGCTTCCGTTGCAGAGTTAGCTCTACTAAAGCCGCCTTGAGTGCTCTGAGCGTTTTCAACCACAGGGCCTTTGATTCTTTGATTCTAGTGCTCTTCATGCAAGTGGTTAAGTATGCACTTCTAAGTGAATACTAGGGTGTAATTTGCTCGTCAGAGGCTACAGTGTGTGCACGTCATGCAAAAGCTCCATAGGTTTGTAAGTGTGGCTGTGAATGAGCGCGTCGGGAGAGTTGTCGGGAGCGAATGCGATGCGAAGCGGCTCGCTGCAGCTTGTTAAGAGAGTCTTGGATTACAGACTGTTTTTCTCAGTGTGCACAATAGTGTGTGTACGCTTTCACATATGCTTATTCAATATGTATCAGCACGACTGCACGACATGCATGAGTATTTGAAGGGTAAGTCCAACGTTCCCTCAGTCCCAAAGAAATAAATTCTGACTGAGGGAACCAAGGGCTGAGGGAACATTGGTACATTCTCCATGTGAATCTGTGTATATTTTTGCGAACTCACATGTGGTGGGAGTGTAGGAGCTGTTGCGGGGTGCTCCCTGTGTGCTGGGTGGGGGCGGCATGGTGGGAGGGGTCAACCTGGACTGTGTCTTGACGTCCGCAGGTGAGTCGGGCATGGTGGTGCGCTTCCCAGTGCGATCTGAAGAACAAATAACAAGGAGAGGATTACAGCTGATGTTAAAACACACTGCAAAATGCCGTTTTCTCATGGGAGACACAGAAGATCAAAGTTCAGGGTGACATGTTTTATATCTGTGCGCTCAAAAAGAACTAGATCATCTCGCTTCTCAGGTCGAAATAAATTTGCGGGCAGACAACAGAAGGCTTTAATTTGCAAACGCAGCGCCTATGAGCTGGACCAGACCAAAAAACAAAAAAAAAAAAGAAAGAAAAAACAGCTCACCACATCATATGTCTGTGTGTCTTGCCACAATGACACGGATGCATATGCTCAGACTGTCAAATGAGAAATGAGAGACAGAGAGACACACACACACACACACACACCCTAGAGAAAAGTGTAAATCTGCAGTGAGTACGGGTGCTCATTCCACTACCATCTGTGCCATTCTGCATGCCCGCTGTACAGAATGGCGACACAGCACCCCCCTCCCCTGCTAACGACTGCAGTGCTCATTACACACACCCACAAGCATGCACACACACGCACACACACACACACACTCCCCTAATACTTGTATCTCTGGGTACTACATTCACATCTGTTCAGGAAGGGGCCACAGCAGACAACCAACTAGTGAATGAACTAATTTGAGCTGGGACGAACACACACACACACACACACACACACACACACTCTCATTCTCTCTCTCTCTAACAGACAAATATGCAAATAGATGTCCATGCTTTTATTTTGAGCTTGAGTGTCTTTCGCCCCGTCCTTTCTGATTCTTATGACAAACACATACACATACCAGAAGACTAATAAAAGATACACAGATTTTTGGAGCCGTCCGCATAACACTCCCACTTTTCACAATAAATTGCAAAGATAAAGCGTTTATCGAAGCGAAAACATTTTCTCTGCCTATTTTGACCTAATTCAGTTGCTTTGTGTTTGCTTGATAATTGACGGTATCAGAACAACAACACAACAGTATCGGAGTCGTTCACCGACACATGGGCTAAACCGGCATTGTGTTGGATAAGATACACAACTGCTCTGAGCCATAGTAGTAACACAGCCTATCGCAGAGTCAACAGGCAGATATCAACTGTCTCCGTGGCGTGCTGCAAGACTGAGATTGTAAAAAAAGAGAAGAGGGAGAGGAAGCTGGGAGGAGGAGGAGGAGGAGAGAGAACAACAGAAAGGAGGGAAGGGAGGAGTCTGCTAGAGAAACAAGTGCTATCTGGTCAGTGACATTGAGAACATATAGGGCAGACTGCAGTTACACACACACACACGCAATCACAAATGCACACACACTCGGTAATCAGGGTGGGAAGGCTGCGCGTTCCAGAGACGGGGTGGCCGCCTGTCACGCGCTGTTCCCGAAGGCACGGGCAGCACAAGAGCATCGATGGCACGTGTGCTTGTGTGTGTGCGTTTAAAAATGCATGTTTTGCCGTGTCTAATATTAATATCAGTCTAGAGCTGGCTAGTGTATAAATACCACACGGCTATCATGAGACTAAATATCAGGGATTTTGGATGTTGTAATGTGATGCTGTCATATATATGTATGTTTTGTATTTTCTTTGTTTTGAAGGCTGAACTTATTAGACTGCTCTAGCTGTTCTATTCATCACTAATGATTGTTCATGAGAAATTTCTTGTGTGTAAATATTTTATGAAAGCACCAACAGTCATTCCTACATTATAATTACAATATTGACATCAAGGCATTCGGTCAAAGATATTGCGATATTTGATTTTGTCCATATCACCCGGCCCTCCGTGTATGTGCATCTATATCCTGATTTGCATCTCTTACCTCTGTGTTTATGTACTCTCGTGTGCACAGTGCACACATCAGTGTTAGTGCCGACTGCTCGCCTTCCATCATGTCAAGTTTAGATCAAATGAGAGAGGAATACGGGAGTGAGAGGAGACAGATTGCCTAAGCCTGTTAGCTAGGCCCGAGCCTCAATAGCGCTCTGCCGCCCTGTCACTGAGGTGCACTGTGTCTAAGTATTTTAGTCACACTAGCTCGGGCTTTAGCAGGCAGGCAAGGGAGAGATGGAGATATCACGGAGAAGCTAAACCGAGTGAGGACCATAACTCCATTTCCAGGTTGAACTTGTGGGTCATTTCTATTCGTTCTGTGTTTTGACCCTTTGAAAAATAAGCAGCAGGAGTATGATGCAAGCGCCTGCAACAATCAAGCTTGTCTCGAAAAGAAGATATACTGTATATATACCATATCATTGCATCACAAGGCTGCTGCAACGGGCAACATGCTGCTAAGGAGCAATAATATTGGGCCTCTCTGGGTTTGAAAGCTGAAGTATTGTGGCGTATAAGGAAGTGAAGCGTAATTGCCTGAAACTTAATTTTTCATTGCAGTTTTACGATGCAGTTTACACCCAGCCTGCTGAAAAATCTCTTTTGTTCGTGAATCACTGAGGAGGTTTTTTTTAGCATTTGGGAGCTTGTCAAAGATCCACAAAGGTTTCAGTGGTAAACGGATTCCAACCCATCCCAGTTTAATACTGTCAGTGGAGGAGGAGAGAAGGGGAGGAAGGAAGGGGAGCGCTATTGCCTCCCCTCCCCGGACAGAGGTCACCATCCTCCCCACTAACCATGGAAGGCTCTCTAAACGAGCATGCTCTGGAGGCTTCCCAGGAGTGGTCGGCTGATAAAGACAGTGGGAAGGTTGGGTTCGTCTGGCTCCCAGCACAGTGGCACTCAGACTTGGTGACTAAGGAGGGTAGAAAGGCAGACAGAGCAGGGCGGGGAGCAAGACACACCAGACCCGAACCCCCGGAGGACCCTTTTGAATCCCCTGGGCTCAGCTCAGGTTGGGCTGAAATGTTGACGTGCTGTTGCAGTTGTAATGCTGTCTGATTATTCACTTCAACTGACCATCAGCTGAATTATATTTTTCAGATACCTCAGATCGTTCACTGTTAGCTGGGAAAACAGAGATAAGGAAAGCAGAAAAAAAACTAGGAATGGAGGAGAAAGAAGAGTATGAATAAATGGAAGACCGGGAGGAGAGCGTGAGGGGGAGGGGAAATACACACTCACATACACATACATACACACACATGCACACTCTTTCCATTCCCTTTCCGTCCTCTTAGACCTGGCCAGAACAAGAAAAGGTTTACTATTCTAATTTCACCACAGTAAAAGGCCTGGATCTGACTATTTATTTTATAAACTCAGGATATAGCAGAATAACTAGTGGAAACATATAGTCTTACTCCGGGCTGCCAGCTATCATATCCTGTACGCCTGGCTTAAAAATGACCTATGAAAATACAAGGTCATTAAAAAAGACAGCCGGGTGACAGCACCCAAGGCAATTCATCATTTTCCAGTCAACACAAAGAACTTACATGTATATGGTTAACGAGCCCAAGTTAAATAGAGAGGAGTCACCGTATCACACATGGTTGTACTTAACCGGTTTCAGTGAATCCTTGAGCTCATGTTTTCCATAATTCTGTATATTGCTTTTTCTAATTGTGTGGTTATATTTGGCCCAGCTCACTTGATCTATTGTTAGATAGTAGGACATCAAATTATGATCCAAATCATCTTAATTGCCTTAATCTTTTGCGGCTAGATAGTGAAATGGATAGTGCAAATGACTCACATCAGTGCGATACAATTTGAAATGAGATACTGAACACTACCAGTCTCTATAGTGCAAAGCATAGTATGCCAAAGCTTTTTCAACAAAGTGAGAGGCGATATGAGAAGACTGGGGTGCTGTTTATACCAGCTAACAAAGAAGAAGGGAAAACTTTTTGCCAAAATTCAACGTTTATTCAGTGTAAAAAAAAACTTAAAAAGTCCATTTGAAGCACCGTGTCAAAAATAAGATGTGGAATTTGGGCAAAAAAAGCCCCCCACAAAAAAACCTGACTGAAGATCCATTTGAGCTCCCACAAGGCACTGCAAGCCCGGCGGCGTTATGAAAAGCTGCGTTTGGTTACAGGCTTGTAATTGGGGATTAACACCTGGGTCAGTGTTATGATTGGATGGCAGTTGCCGGGTGGAGATGAGAGAAATGTTACCCCTGTAAGCATGTGAAACTCATCCGCAGTCCCTCAGGTGCCCAAGATGAAGGATAAAGAATGGGCTCGTGTGAAATCCATGCACACAGCAAATACATACACGTGCATTCAGGCAATAATATACTCTCTCTCTCTGTCTCTGTCTCTCTCTTTCTCACACACACACACACACACACACACATAGACACGCACACGTACTCGCACATTGACTTATGTGATTTATAAACAGCATCTTCTTTCTTTCTGATTTGATTGAGAGCACTGTGAACCATATAAGCAGAATAAAATCAATGGCTTCATGCTAACCAACAAGGGCTGCACTCAACCATTCACTCAGCAATTGCTATGCCACTTGAATCAATAGCAATACTCCCCTCACAAGGTAATTTACCCAGTCTTAGAGTGGAAAAAAAAAAAAAATCTCGCAGAAAGCACACGATTGAAAACAGCTCGAGGTACATGAGCATGCGCTATCCATTTTGATCAGAAAACATGGCAAATGTATGTTCCACGCATTTAAAAGACAATGCCTTCATCTGATCGAAGCAACAGAACAAAGTTGAACAACAGCGAGTGTCATGCATAATTTAATTAAAAAGCACCATCTGAACAAGCATTCTTAAACAACCTTGGAAACAAAGTCGAACGCTTGTTCCTCGTGTAATATGTCTGTAAAGTTAATGGCTGGACTTAATGCATGTCTGTTGTCCGTTTATTAGCCCTGTTACCTCACTATCAATTGCATATTGTAGCAGCAGCAGGAGCGTGTCCAGTGACTGGATGGCATTCCACGGGTGGGTATTGACATATGGAGCTGTGATGGAAAGGAGTGATGAGTGCTTTGACTTTGACTACCTCGCTTTACGACTTCTCAGAAGTGCTGCGGTCCAGGAATTAATGGATTGAAGAGGATGAAGACGGTTATTGAAGAGGCAGCAATTAGCTATAAAGGAAGAGAAGAGCCTCTTCTAAGTGTGTTGATTCAACAGTGTTTCCCTTGTGCATTCCACGCAGGCAGCCGTGCCAAAACCTATTGAGGATCATGCCTATGGATGACAGTGATTAACATCGCTCAACAGCCTTTTGCGATGCAGTTTTTTTTCTATAGCACCTTTCCGTACTCTCAGTTCAAATATTTATAGTATGCACGGCTCCAGAACGACTGAATCCCATGACCCGATCAGAGGTGTAGTGCTACTTAAGAAGGTATGCTGGCTATATTGTTCCCTAACTATCCTATAATCTATGTATCAGTGGTAGTTAGACTGCTGAGTGCATTTTGTGTTCCAGGGAAAAATGTGCTTGTACACCAAGTAAAAGCATATATTTTTCAAACCTGCGTTGGCTCCTAAGTTTCTCTACCTCTTTAAAATCCATCGCTCTAACTCAGAGAGTGATCCTAGAAATGAGACAGAACCTTGGACCATCTACCTGCCACTCAAAAGGATGTCTTCACACTTGCATCACCCTGTTGCATCCTCCATGATTACGTGATCCTCAATGTTTGCAGAATCTCTCTTTATTTCTTTCCCCTTTCTCTCCCTCTCTCTCCCCGTCTCGCTCTCTCTCTCTCGCGCTCGCTCTCTCTCTCTGGTTCCCTCTTTCAGCCAGGCTCAAAGAAAGGAGATTTTATCCCCCCGCTGACTTGTGATACGCGCCTTTTCTGAGGTTACATGCAAGTTACATCACTTGCCTGAAACAAGGTTGTTGCAATGAACGATATCTAGAAGGAGCCGAGTCCCTGAGAAACAGTTCAATATGTAACAGAAAGGACTTTACCAACCCCCTACTGCAGGCCAGTGATACAATGCTATATCAAAACCAAATGCATTTCATCATCATACACAATGCAAGGAGGTCATTTCATATTCGAATTATCATGCGAAATGGGCACAACATCGCCGAACCTTGATATTTTAAATTATTTATAAAGGCTACAGTGATTTCAAAGTGTATCATCAGGAGCAAGATTCAAACAGGCTCCCTCACACACTTCATAAGGTAGAATTACCTCTAGGTGCGCACGAGTGTGAGTGTGTGCGCGTGCTATTCTCACCGAGATGGAGACCCAGAAAATGATATGATAATAGTGGTAGTAATATGCCACTTGAGAGCACTTCACACAGGCAAATCCCATTCTTCAAATGACAATGGATTTCAATCACGCTGGGGGAATTTTCTGGAGTTGGCGGCTGTGACATAAACAATTTACCGTACACTGGCGCCTGCGTGTGCGCAGGATAGTGTTAGTCAGATGTAAGATATCATCATTATGGAATTCAACTGGGGAAAAAAAATGCATATAAACTGACTGGGAACCCACACACACCTGCGCATGCACACAAACAAACACACACACACACACACACACAGGTATGCACACCTGAAAGCAAACATACTGTATAGTCAAACATTAATAGGTGAGGGCTGATGTGAAAACCCTGAGGCTTTGAAGCTGCAGGAAGTTAGTATTGGGCACTCATAGCTGCAGCATACTAAGGTGTCGTATGTGCACACACACACACACACACACACACACACACACATAAAACAAATTCAAGAGGGACAGGTAGGTAATAGAATAGATGGAGCAATACAAAGATGCTCTGATAGTACCTTACGGTGATAG
>OMLB01054252.1:3533-22770 GCA_900302555.1 Myripristis jacobus
TTGGAACAGCGGGGATGTACGAGTGGATGTGAAGTGATGTTCCAGGCTGTGTGTGTGTGTGTGTGAGATGTGATGCTGTGTGTGTTTGTGATGTGATGCTGTGTGTGTGTGTGTGTGGATGAGAGAGAGAGCGAGAGAGAGAGAGAGAGATGGAAGTTAATTGAATCATAAGCAGTTCACTGATTGTGTACTTGGTGTGTAATAACAATGATTTTTTTTAAGTAGTTGATAATATAATTATTGCTTGTATTGCTGTAAAAACAGCATAAAATGTCCCTCTAAATATGTCAAAAATGCAGGGAAAACATTTATGGATCCTATCACCTTTAATAAAAAATAAAAAATCATTCAACAATATCAGTATCAGTCTGAAGATGTAAGGCAGGAGAAACTGCTCTTAAGGAAAGAAATGCAAGAGAGGCCACCGTGTCTTTTCTAATTTTCCCATCATTAGCTGTAACTTTGCCTCATTGTAAGGCTTAATGTGTCCGCTTATAATTTCCCAGCCAGAACGCTGCTGTCTCACTGTGCCCAGTTGCCAACGGAGGGTGTTAAAAGCACTGGGTGTTTTTGTATTTGGAAATGTTTCTCTGTGTTAAAGTGTGGGTGTGTGTGGGGGAGAGCCGTGTAATTACACGAGGCAAAATGATTGGTCTGTAGTGGATAGTTATCTGTGGTTGAATAAGCAAATGGATTCATGAGGGAGCTGTTTCATCTGAGCTATAGACGGCAGATAAACTGACAAGCTCTGCCTCGATCAAAGCAAACTGGTTCTCTGAGTCGCCGTTCAACCCGACCTACAACCACTACAGTATAACCTTGTCAGATGAAAAAGATACCTTTTGTATTTTTCATTTTCCTCCTCCTCTTCTTTTTGTCAGGTAAATTTCACCCACCACAGCCAAACTTTACAGAACACTGTCATTTCAACCTTATTTATACGCCGCTTTTTCACAAACATGTCTCAAAACACTTTGGGGGTGTTATTACGTGACCGTTTTAAATAACTCAGACTCTAATCGTTGCTGTGGATGGTCACTAGCACAAATAGGGCTGTAGTTTCCAAACGCACCCACATGGCACCACGAAACCCGATGGGATGGTGATGGGTCATGGGTTAAGCCAACGGTGAACACCTTTCCGCGTTAATTGGACAAAAGGGGCGTGTCTAATGGTGACGGGCCTTAGGGGGAGGTTTGTTATTGGCCAGTGAGGAAGTGATTAACTTTTTGGTCCAGTGAGCCACAAGGGGGCATGGCAGTGGGTGGGGCTTAGCACAAACACACCTGTATTTCCCCAACACGTCGCATCACGAAATCTGGTGGGAATCGTGGTGATAGGTCAACGTTTTGCACGAACAGGGTTTTAACCTCCAGCTGCGAGCTTAGTGAGTCTCACATCACAGGTTACACGGATTATATTCCTCACCTTGTTACTCAGGTAACACGGTTTTGAGTCGATGCACGTAAATGTCAAAACCGGATGAGAAAAACCCAAGTAAGCTCATCTTTGGTTTATGAGAAGGCCAGTGAAGACACCTGCTGTATCTGCATCGTCACAGATTTTGGCTGTGATATTCAAAAGTTTTCTCGAGCTCCATAATCTGCTCACTTGTGCATAAACACCCTCTCCCACCCGCACTGACTTTACTTTACTGTGTGCTTCTCGGTGGCCAGGTGAAACGGTGTTGTGGCTTTTCATGCGTCTAGCTCGGTGTCCTTGACGTCCGCGATTCATTACAGGCGAAGGTGTAATTGCCTGTGGCAGTTGGTTATTCGTCATCAAGAAAAGAAGCACACGTTAGATGTCGGTTCATCATTTATTTCCTGACTGTCAGAAGTAACCCACTTATAGCTGAATAAAAGAGGGAAGTGTAACTGGCACATGACATGAACGCTCCTTTAATTGGTTAATTACCGGCAACAGAGAGAGTGCATGTAAACAGCGTAACCTGAAAAAGACACAAAAAACACCCTTTCTGGTCGTGTATTGTGAGTGTGTTTGGAGCGTGCTGTTTTGAAAGAAGAGTCTCCACCAGATGCATCAATAACTACAGGTTTGGGATTTTTTTTTTTCTGAACAAAAGCCGAGCTGAAACAAAATACAATACAGCAGGCTGTAATTATCTGCCTGTTGGAATATGATGGCCGTTTTTCAGTCTCTGCCATCGTCTTTGTGGGCTGGTATTGGTTTTAGCACATGTCATTCCAGCAGAAACAACCAGGATCATCTCTTTCTTGCGCGACATGAAGACGAACACGTGCATCTAGAGCTGAACTCTGCAGCGTGAATGCAGTGCGACAGTGGAGAGGCTTTTCATTGATTTCAAAAGAAGTGCTCTCTCAAGGGCTGATGGCAGCGCCCAATGCCCTATGGAGTAGTAGCCTGTGTGTGTGTGTGTGTGTGTGTGTGTGCTGCAGTGTTTTCCCAGTAGTTAGATCCTGACAGGCCTTGTGGGTAGCGAGAGTCCAGCAGAGCCCCATGATTCATGCAGCCAGCAGCACGTCCATGCCTCATTTATTCACCACATGGATACTGAAGCTCATGCTACATGCTGAATATCACATGACAGAGGAGGCACACTAGCCATCGCCTTTGTGTGTGTGTGTGTGTGTGTGAGAGAGAGAGAGAGAGTGTGTGTGTGCGTGTGTGCGCGCATGTGTTTTTCCTACAGCGCTGGCTGCTGTCCGGCTTACCTATGAATAATCATTGCCTTTTGAAATGTCACCTTCCAAACTCAGTGGCCCCAGCCAGATTAGAGGTATGGTGATTGTGTGTGTGTGTGTGTGTGTGGGTGTGTGTGTGTGTATGAGAGAGAGAAAGAGAGAGAGAGCGGGAGAGAGAGATCTGGTCTGAAAGGGAGAAACTGAGATTGACAGATATAAAAATGGACCTACAGTACTGAATGTGTGTGTGTGTGTGTGTGTGTGCGTGTGTGTGTGTGTGTGCGTGACTACACAAGGTGAGGGCAGCTCTATAACCCTCGTTACAATCTCTTCATTCTCACTCACATCTCTGAGGGACCTGGGTCACCATGGAAACGTCACTTGAAGTCCGTAGTCTTTGGTTGGTGCAGGGTAATCGCTCATAAATTCCTCTACTGTTTGAGAAAACCTGTAAGATATACAGTACACTGTCCTGTATCTCCTGATCATTTTTTTAAATTTTTAGTTTAAATCACAAATAAAAGCCTTTTGAACACATGAAGAATAACAACGCTGAGATACAGCCAGCTCCACTCAAAAGTTGCTTTGACTCGTTAAAATTAAGCAAAATTACATTTTATTTATATTATTTTATACTCTTTTAGTGCTAAACAAATATAATAGTCATCATCATCATCACCATCATCATCATCATCAGTGGTAGTGGGAGTAGCACTTGTAGTACTGACATCGTGGCAGCAGGTAGTATTCGTTGGTTGTGGTAGTAGTAGATGTTGTCTTAGTCACTGTAGTAGTTGTTGTAGTGGTGGCAGTAGTATTACCACTAGCTGAAGCTGCAGTTGTTCCAGTAGTAGAAGTACTAGAAGTTGTAGTACTGTTAGTAGAGTTCATGTTGTATTAATAGTGAACATAGCAGTTGCTCCAGTACTAGTAATTGTGGTAGTACTCGCAGAAGTAGATTTAGTTGTAGTTGCAGTTTTTATGCAGCAGCAGTAGTAGCAGGTACAGTAGTGGTAGTGGTTGTACTTCTTACAGTATTACAGTAGCAACACTACAAAATGCAGTTGTTGCATTGGTAGTAATTTAGTAGTTGTAGATGTGTCGGTAAAAGCAGTAATTGTGATTGCAGTACTGAATTTTGTTTCCACCACTGTAGTAGTAGTAGTAGTAGTAGTAGTGGCACTAGTTGTTTCATTACTAGTTGCATCACCAGTAGTAGAGGTAGATGAATAAGTAAAAGTAGCATTTATTGCAGTAGTTGTTGCAGTAGTGGTAGATTACGTAGTATTAGTGGTTGTTTTTGCCGTACTATTAGCAGTTATTGCAGTAGTAGTAGCAGTTACAGTATAGTAGTATTTGCAGTTGTTGCAGTAGTAATTGCATTAGTAGTTGTTATTGTAGAAGCACAGCTGTTGCAGTAATTTTGAAGGTAGTGGTAGATTTTGTTGTAGCCATGGAGGTAATTAGTGGTAGAAGTAATTGCAGTAGTGGAGGCAGAAATTGCAGTAGTGCTAGCAGTAACTGCAGTAGATGTAGTAGCAATTGCAATAGTGGCAGTAGTGCTTACAGTAGTAGTTGTAGTAGGATTAGTTGCGGCAGTGGCAGTAGTAGTAGCACGAGCTAATTCATCCGTAGAGGCAGTATTAGTAGCAGCAGTATTTGTTGTTGTGAAAATAGCCATTGTTGCAGTAATTGTGGCAGTAGTATTAGATTTAGCTGTAGTAGTGGCAGTATTTGTAGTATAAGTAACACATAGTTGCATTTGTTTATGCTGTAATACTGCAGTATAAGTAGCAGTTGTTGCAGTATCAGTGTTGTAGTAGTGGTGTTAGTACTTGCATTTATTGTAGTGGTGGTTGTAGCAGCAGCAGCATAACTTCACAATTGTCTAATAACCATGTAATTCCAGATTATTCAGATTATAACCTGTTATATCTTGGAGGATTGCACGCTCAGCTGCAGTTTGAGCACATGCTACAACTTATGGGTTTATGAAACATTTAAAAAAACAATTACATCAACATCAATATATGTTTTTCTCGTTAAAAAACAAGGAGGGTTTTGTTGTTATTTTGAGGAAAAGCTGACTATTTGCAGAGCGCTCCTCACACGTCGCTCGATCGGGATGACACTGCGTGGAGCGTTTCCGCATTTCAGCCCAGTCGAGTCAGATCAGACGAGCCGCACATTGTGAGTCCTGGATCTCGCTGAGGGTTTTCTCCTCTATCTCGGCTGGCAGATACAGTAGAGGACACCTGCTTCTGCCTCGCTCGCTCGCTCGCTCCCTCCCTCGCTCAGCCCTCTGCCGCAGCTATCTGCTTTAACACAGCGTGCTGAGAAAATATTTACAATTGCCAGCTGCGGGTGTTTTGGTCTGTGTGTGAGCAGTGACTAACAGGAGATGCTACAGGCACTATTTCAATATGTCATCGCGTAATCAGGGATTATATGCAGAGGGGAGTTTACCCACCTATTTAGGCTGTCACACTCTAAACGGTGTCAGCCTATAAAAATGACATGTGCATCAAAGTGTAAACATTTACGTATGGAGTGTGCATGCATATCTGTGTAAACTCAGTGTCAAACTGAATTAGGGTGGATCAAAATAGTGCCGTGAGATTAAGGTTATCAAAGTTAACTGAAGCCAAAACTAGGTTAAAAACGAGACTGTAGAAAAAAAAACCAAAACTAACTGAAATGATGTTGTGACCTAAAAGTGAATAAAATAAGTGTATCCAGAAAGTGTGTTTAGTTTGAGTGTTTGTCACTTTGGTCAGATGTGTGAGCACAAGCAGCATGAGGAGGCGTTGGTGCTGATGCTTATTGAGACTGAGACGTCGGCGCGACTGAGTCAAACAACCCCCATATTAGAATAAAAAAACAACTGAAACTAATAACTAAGCTAAAACTAAACATTTTAAAACAATGAAAACTGAAATGAACAAACCCACTCTGGAAAATGAAATAAAAATAAAAACTAATGAAAAATACAGAACTATAATAACTCTGTTTGAGATAGAACAACTAAAATAAGCGTTTGAACTCATAAGAATATAATGCACTTATTTCGACTTATATCCATGTGTTCAGTGTATTAATGCAATCAGAGTCAGAACTACTTTATTGATCCCTGAGGGGAAATGTGTAAATTGGATGAAAATGCACTTTGCATTACAAAATAAAATCATATTTGAGCGAAATCACAACTGTCAGATTCAAGACTACAGCTATTAAATCAATCCATTAGCTCGCCTTTTCAAAATGTATGTCACCTCTGGTGGATGTTGTGTTTATTATGTAAATTACAGTTGAAACGGTTAGTAAAGAAGCAGCGTGTTGTTTTTCTTGCCGTCAGACTGTTGTGCTGTCTTGCCTCAGGTGGAGATTGTGCACCATTAAGTGCTTCATTAGGTTCAAGGTGTTGTCAGTTATTTTCTAGCCGCAGACATGGCACCCGGCTCTGTCACTGTCAGTTTGAGGAAACAGCAGACAGACCCTGGACCACCTCTGCTGCAAAGTGTTTTTACTATGATTTACTCAGATATGAAGCTTTACTGACATGTGGACAGTTTTGATTTCCCTGTGTGTGGCCAGTGGTCACCTGGAGAGCCAATTAGCAGCCGGCTTGGCTTCCAGAGCAAGGACGATGAGTGGATAAAGGACAGTGTAAGATTTTAAACACATTTCAATACCGGGCAGGGCTGGGTACTGAACGTCGGTACAGTTTTGTCAGCAACTGAATCAGGTTGGTACCACAGAGTGCTGAAACAAGTTGAGGAAAATGGTGCAAACTTTCAGTATTTATGCATTGCTGTGCTGTGGCTAAGCTGTCACTGCCACTACGTTTACATTAGAGTGCGGATACCCGACCTGGGCCCGTCGGGACCTCTTGGATCGGGCTGGGTTCGGGCAAATATTTAGAAATTACGTTCAGGTTCAGGTTGGGTTTGGTGACATCAGTGTTACTTTAATGAAAAATGATGGATCGGCTGTATGTTCTAAGCAACTTCTGGTTTGTTGTGTTTATTTTGTCAGTTCCTTTATCTGCTCTCTTTTCCAGCACATGCGCACGAAGCCAATCAGAAATCCAAGCAAGGGCTTACATGGCTCAATAATCTAATTTCTCGAGCAGAAATTAAGTTTTGATAACCGGATTTCTCTTAATCCATTACCCTGATTATGTAAGCTTGGTTCCTGGTTAACAGTAACAGTAAATCGTCTTTCTGCCCTACATGACCTGTGGACTAACGTGCATGTAAATGTGCTGTTTGGAGAGCTTTCTCACAAACCTGCACAGCACTGAGTAACACTGAGGTGACTGCCGCTGTCTGTTTTTCTAGCTTCATGGTGTAGCCTGACGGGATGAGACAGACCAAGGAAATGCTACACAACCTGTGAAAGATCTGACATATATCTATACGTGGGCTATTTATATACTTTACGTCTGTCAAAAATGACAGAGCTGCTTTGACTGAGCAGAATGGTGTTTGTAAAAATGTAAAAACAGGGAGAAAAGTGCAAGCTACAGAAGCACACAGAAAACTGAGATTTGTGCGCACATATCTGAACTACAAAATTTGCCCCTACAATACCGCTGATTGCTTCATGAAAATTAGACAAAAAAGTACTGATTGGTTCTCAAAATCAAGGCACCGGGGCTGGTGCCGGTGTCAGATATTTGAAAAGATAACCAGCAATCAGCCAGCCGTCGGTGGTGATTTGGAAGTCGTGAATGCTTGTTTGTCTTCTTGTTTGCACCTTCTCCACGCAGCAGCACAAACATTCCCCCGTGGAAGACAGAGAGCTTCTCTTTCCAGCCAGGAAGCGTTTGTTTCAGCCCATCCTTGATGCACAAACACACACACACACACACACACACACACTCAGTCACTCTTGGCAGGCCTTTGATGGACTGAGTGGTGGGGTCACGTCGGATCAAAGGCTGCCCGAGGCCTCTCCACTCAGGGAATACTTACTTGGCGGCCTTGTGTTCTTATCTTTGATCAGGCAGAATGGCCAGCAGGTCACAGAGCGGCTTCACCGGGTCACCGAGGAGATTCAGAGCCATTCAGTGCAGAGGCGATAGACGTCACGGGTTATACAAGGCGGTGTAACAGACTACACCAGAGCTCAGACGGCATTGGTGAAGGTGCAAAGACACGCTTTAAAATAAAAGCACAAGACTAACGTGCTGTTCTCATGCTCTTGATTGTGCTCGCTGATCCCCGTGCCATTAAAATCTCGACTTACCTGAGGAGCTCTTTCATTCGGGTTGATCTCTTTTTATTCTAATAAACCATTTCCCTCAAATGCACAGCAGTCTGCTTCATATACGTCAAGTCTGTAAGAGGGGAAGACGTGGTGAGAGTTTCATGCATCTTTATTGGCCTGCAGTGTGTGTTAATCTGTGTTGTGATTTATTTAAAGAGTGGCAGACTGAATGCACAATATCTGTCTAACCTGCTGGATCTACAAATGCTGATACTGGGGGGGAAAAAAAAAATATGATTGTGTTTTCAACTGCCATGTTTGAAATGCCCATGGTGTTAAAATATCTGCACAATTTGACATGAGGAGGTCGCGCCAACACGCAGGGTTAGGGTTAGGGTTTTTTTTCCCGCCCACTTACGTGCCAGGATCTGCATGATTTTTGCCAATTATTTTCACTCCGGTCACAGTTTTCCTCCTCTTTCGTCAGTGGTTAGCTCCCTCCTCAGAGCACCGGTGACTCAAAACGTTCTCCAACTTCGCTCTATTTTTCCCCCCCCTCTCTCTCCTCACATGCCTGTAGCTGCGTTTGAGGATTACATTTTCCATTTTAAACTCCCCAGTGATTTCAATTTGCTTGCGTGTGTGTTTTGCGAGTCGGTAGACAAAGCATTTCAAGATCCCAGGTTTCCTGATAAGGGAAATAATTTCATTTTCCAACATTAGATCGGTTGATATTGGACTGTTGTAGTGTAAGCAGGTTTAATGCTTTGTTGAGGGTGTAACATTAGTGTAGCGGGCCTTGCTTAGTGTATGTCCGTTGTTAAGCTGTCGTGTGTGTGTGTGTGATTCATGATCTGACACACACATCTGGCTGGAACCAAGGCAGCGAAATCAACCTACTTTTCTCTTGTTTTTTTAAGTCAAATCCTCAAGTTAAAATACTCCAGTGCTCCTCGCCGTCGCCAGCGCCGATGAGTGATGCAGATTGAAGGCGGCGGGAGGAGACGAGGAGGGAAAGCTCTGACAGAATTAGATCAGCGTCGAGAAGAATTACCTGGCAGAAGAGTGTCCTGTTACACGGTGTTTGGAGAGCGGCTGCCGAGCGTTACGAGGGCCACGGCACAGCGCCGACAGACCGAGAGCGAAGCTGAGGTTTTTCCCGACATCGTCGCCTGTTCCTCCCCGTCAGAAAACAAACAATACGCCTGTTTCCTACAGCTCGTGATGGCAGGGCGTTCGGTTTATGCTGTGAGGGAGTAAGCAGTAAAGATAATTTTATGGAGTGCCGTGTATAGCATCACATAGAGGTTTGACAGTTTCGTTGTTTTATCAGAGAGGAAGGTGCAGTCTAAAAGAGGACGACTGAGGTGTTCTAGCTACTTCTTTTTTATATATATATATATATTTTTTCAGTTTATTTTTCCTGTGGAGAGGATGTACTGTGGTGTATTTCCTGCCTTACTGAGAACTTTGTACAGCTTTGACAGTCTGTAGACGTTAAGTCAAAGCAAAACAGTCACGTATAGAGTTACTATAGAATCAAAATCAAATTTATTGTCATTATACGTGCAGTACAACGGAAATTAGAGGCAATGCCTTAAAGTGCACGTAAACACACGTTAAAAAACACATTCGGTCCATTCATTCATAAAGATTGCACAGTTGTTAAGAGTATAAATGATAAATAAATAGTGTGTGATAAGTGGCATTTACAGCAGCAAAGGGTTAGTGCATGTTCATGTTCAACAGGGTTATGGCTTTGGGGAATGAGCTGTTTTTGCTTCTTCCCTAAAGCCATAACCCTGTTGGACGTGACAGTGGGGAACAACGGAATATCTGTTAAATGCTATTTGATCAATCAGTCAATCAGTCATATAATAAGGTAAATGCTTTCTAGGTTTTTTCTGTGTAGGAGGACAGGAGGACAGGAATCAGGCACCAAAAATATCTAATGTGTATTTTTTTGGCCACTGCCTCTTTCCTGCAAAAGTGGAGGCGCATTCGGGTCTGTTTACTCGGTTGGGCTCATTTTGCAGGTGAGCGCGGCGTGCCAGAAAATGTCCGTCTGACTCGTCGTTTCCCAGGCAGACCGCGGCTCGGTTCATTAGGGGTGCGAATGCAATCGGAGCAAACTGCAGCAAAACAAGCCCCAAAAATGTTCTGGTGTGTGTGTGTGTATGAGTATGAAGAGATGGACGCTGACATCTAACAGCCAGCAGTGACTCGTGCTCGCCAAGCTGAGGATAACAAAATGAACCACGGGCAAACTTGGATGGAGTCTGGATGAGGTGACATTTTTTTTTTGGGTGGACAAAAATAAAGTCGAGCCACAGTCGTAACTAATGTGCTTATCGGGTATGAACACCACAGGAAGGATTTACAAAGTCCAGACAAGTCCATTATGCTCCACTGAAGTCACAGCGTTTGTTCCTGTGGCTTGTGTTTGCAGTGAAGCCAAAATTAAAGAGCGCACAAGTCAACTTTGTCGCTTTGGTGTGCCTGCACCAAAACCCCAATAAACAACAGCATAATGCAATCCAGTGGTGGACATTTTTAATCTCCAAGTCTTTAAATAGTAAATGCATGCTATTTTTTAAGGGGTCCACCCGATGTTCCCAAAGTCCTGTGTCCCCTCTACATAAAAACACTAATATCTGTCATCTCTGTTATGTTAGAAATGCATAATCTCGGTATATGTTCAAGAAATTAGGAATGAACTTGTATTTACGGTCAAGCTGCTTCCAAAGAATCCCTCTTATTAAAACACTTTTTTATATATTAATGTTACAAAACACGAGCAAACTTCTGTGCTGCCCTCAACATTACACATACACAGTCTTGTGTTCGCTCAATATGAAAAATAATGCACATAATGGCATAATAATCTGAGTCTGAGTGTGAAAAATTTTGCTTTGAGGGAACATAGGGCACTATGAGTATAAGATGGGCCCCTTAACAAGTGGTATACAATATGCCTTTTGCGTTTTTTTAAAATTTTGATCTAAGTGATCAGCTGATAGCCATAAAGCCGCTCGCACTTTTGAACGATGCCGGCTGCACTCGTACTTTGAGTGCGCGGCTGCATTTGTTTGTTCTCTATTGAATTCCCCCTGCTGGAGTGCAGTGCAGATAAAATTAACTCACTCGCATATTCCTCACGGAGATTCAAAATACTCTTGCTCTTGCTTTGTATGCAAATAGTTCACTTGTTGTTATTGTGCGGGCTGTGTCGCTCGGAAAGAAATGACTTCCATTTGTTTTGCCCCTGTATGAGGATTTCCTCGGGTAACAAAAATATTATATCTAATGTGCTTGGTATGAGGATAAAAGCGAGTGCGAGACATAGGGGAAAGGAAAAAAAAGCAATATAGGGATGCAGAAGAATAAAAAGGCCTATGCACATTAAAGCTGCATTACTGTCGATACATGAAACTATTGTGATCCCAGCTTCCACCTGGATCCTCTCGACAACACGAGGAGGAGAAAGTAAAGCGCCATGAGTGCACTCCACAGTGTTTTTTTTTTTTTTCCATCTGTGTCTTCAAATGAAAGAGCTTCGCAGCAGCAAAACCTGCATCAGGCTTCTCTAATAGGCTGCTGCAAAAATAGGAACAAGAAACGAGCACAAAAAAGAAAATGTTTGAGGTACAAAACACCCACTCCCTTCAGAGCCGGCGCTGTATGTCACAGTTAGAGATTTAAAAGGCCGTCTGGTTATCGTAAGCTGTGCTGAGTCGATATGTCGTGTTAGTCAGCGGGCGCGTTGCTTTTTCTGTCGACAACGAGTGCAGCGACCCTTAAGAAACACAAAGCAGAAGGATATGAAACGCTGTAAACACGCTGTTTGTGTGTTTTTACGTTGATATTGCACTCTTGAAGTAGCAAATTGGAGGTTAGTCATGCACACACAACATATTATGTGATTACGCACGCCAGTTAGTTTTCATCACAATTCCCCGGTCTTCATTTTCTCACGCTAAGATAGCTAAGATGAGAAATGGCAGCAAAACTTTCTGGATGAATGTTATTTCTATTATTTTGACCTAATTGAGCATTGAGTGTTTGAATTATCCCAAAATCTGAAGGTAAGAGAGGACGCAATCACCTTGCTGAGAGCCACTTATTCCCGTTGAAGGCTTAGCTGGTGAAGATTGTGATTGATAGACAAAATGTTACTGTACAAAATGTTCTGCTTAACGACATAATGCAATGCAATATAAAGGTCAATTAATTATTCCAAGTTTTGAAGGGGATAGAGGACACAATCACCATTTTCAGTGCAGTGGAAAAGGACAAGTAGTGCAGCAAATTACAAAATACCTGCTGCGGCCACAGACTAACAAGGGATGTATTTATTACTTTTTCAGATGAGTAACAAATTAAATATTACTGTAAGAAGCCCAACAGTGATCTTTGGGATGTCTTTTCCGTGATAGAGGATGGTATTACCCTGGAGAAAATTCAGGAGGTGCGCTGGACTTTGCTTTTTTGGCGAAGACGTTTCAGTGTCCATCCAGATCCTTCACTTCTAAGCAAAGTCCAGTGAACAAATTGATTTTTTTCTCCTGATTTTCACTGGATGTATTTTTTACCTGGATGACTGACATGAATCTGCACAGACAGATGACAGTAATGGCAATCTTATATTATTTTTCCCTGCTTTGTCTTCTGTTTTTTCTGCCACATGAGGAAACTGGTGCCACTGCTTCCCGTTGGCTTGCCGAGGGTTGGAGATTTTCATTGTTGGAGTGACATCGTTCTCAATGCAGGACCTTTATCTGCGCGATGCGATCATTAAACTTTTGCCTGATATTTCAGTGTCATGTCATGGCGGCTGTCACAGACCATCTTTTATCTTCATGCATTTCTTGTTTTTTTGCCCTTCTTGGTCCAATTTAGTTCAGTTCTCTACAATTCAGTTCAGATCAATTTCAGTTGAGTTCTGCTCTACTTTATTCTTTATTGTCCCCTCGGTGGACACCGGGTTCACAGCCAGCATCACAAAACAAACAGTATCCCATAAACAAAGTGTGACTGATGAAAGATTCACACCAGCCATGCTTATAATTCCCATAAAACACAATAAGCCACGCTTTACTGTTTTCTATACCAGCTGCTGTGGTAACCAGGGAGCTAGTTAGTGATCTATTTTTTCTTGGATTTATTTTTATGCATTCTTCTGCGCCACTTTGAAGAAATCTTTCCAGTCCGCGCACGTACGTCAATAATCTCCTAATAACCCCCTGTAGTTTTTTTGGGGGCGCTGTGGTGATGTGGCCGAGTGCAAAATGTAGCCGAGCCGAAGCCTTAATCACAGTAAATAACAGCCTCTTGGCCGTTATTGCCATAACACGCAATCCATTCCTTCCTTCGTGCTCGCCGCCTCTCTGTCCATCTCAACCCCTCCATCTTCCTTTTTCTCAAGGGCCCTCTTCATCTCTTAAGAGGCGAGCTCTCCCCTGCTAATGCTGCGAGACGTTTCACCGGGCGCGTTTCTGCAGTCCGTGTGTGTCAACACGCCTGTGGTTTCCCATGACACCCCGTGGCATGCCAGCTCTCAATCGACAACCTGCGCCTGGACCCGCAGGTGAACAAATCTCACCGGACCAAGCGGCCTGCTGTGCCCAGGAGTTTCTGAAATGAGGCCACAAAGCAGCAGCACATGGTTGTAGGAAAGTATTTCTCTTTTTTTTTTCCCCCAGCTTGCAACTAAGGTCCAACTCACAATTCCCTTTGCAGGCGTAAACAAGCAGCACGGTCCGTTTTGCTCGGTAATCATTTTTATTTCACCATCTCAGAAAATGCTTGACCCATGCATAAAAATACTGGTTACTGGTTAGGATTCACCCCTACAGTAAGTAAAAATTCACTGCAATATTGCTATAAAAATAAACACAATAATAAGCTGACGAATACAGTAAGATCATATGGAGAGTCGGTTTGAACACATCGCACGAAATCACATTACATATAAAGCACAACATGCACAGTACACGCAACAGTGAGGGCCATGGCTCCAGTGTTTACAGGTTTAGCAGAGTTATTGCTTTTGGTATGAAAGACTTTTTGTAGATGTTCTTGGTTGCTGCAGCGGCTCTGTAGCATCTTCCCAAGGCCTGTATGCGTCAACATCACCCAAAACCTACAAAAGAGGCAAAAAATACAATCCAAATACATCCAATAAATATGAAAACAGGGCATCTGGGCAATGAAAACCTGCTTTAAAGCCATGTAATACACAGCGAATGGCCGTCATATTGGCGTGAAGTCTGAACCCTCCTCTGGTTTCTTATTTCCATCATTGAAGAATTCTGCAGCATAGCAATTGTCAAACACCCATTTTTAATCAATTTGATGATCCTATTTTCTATTCCCCAGCGATTCGACATATAAAAACAGGAAACTGGCCTCGAGGCTCTGGTAAAAAGAAACGTTTAGAGGTTCCTAGTAACCATAGACTTAAACATCTTGAGGAAAAACAACCCAGTTTGAGCCTTTTTTTTTAAAATACGGAGCTGGTGTAGTTTTTCCATTGGAGGTCCTTGTCAGCATGCACGCCCAGGTATGTGTAACGAGACACTGATCATTGGATTAAAAGCACACATGGCAACTTTGGGATAACCATGGAACTCATGAAATGTTGTCAGACTGTATTAACGAGACATCATGTTTTATTCCGAGAGAGTACACTGTGCTCTCTTAGAATTAAATTTCTAAATTTAAATGGCTGACAGGAGTGGAGATGGTGAAAACATCTTTCCACAGCAGATTCACTGATGATTGGTCCGCCGAGCTTTCTCTGGATGGAGCACTCACTGGTTTTTAGGCATTTTGAAATAATTAGGCGATTAATCAGTCAGTCTATTGACAGGAAAGTAACTCATTAAAATTGCAGTTAGTAATCAGTTAGTCTTTCTTTTCTCCGTTCATATCATTAGAAAATCAATACTTTTGTTTTTTTGGCTGCTGGTCGGCGTAAAGAAGCAACATGATTATGATTTTTGACACATTTAAACTGTGATTAATCAAGCAATCACAAAAAGCACAACAACAGCACATCAACAGTAAACAAGCCCCGTTATTCTGAGTGCAGATAACTCACTGAGTCTGCTGGTGGCGCTAGAGGGAAGGTCACTGTCTCATCAGAATTGCCAGGTGTCATCCTCCAGCCAACATGAACATTGCCACCAAATTTCATGGCGATCCACCAAATAGATTTTGAGATATGCCGCTTTGGACCCGACTGCTGCGTCTGCTTCCCAGTGGGCCAAAAACGTATTTGCATTTTTGCTTTTAAGTGTAAATTCATCATTTTTTTTTCAGAGACCATTCAAAACCACTGAAATTCATTCGCGCAAGCAAGGTGAATTCACAGCGTCTAATTAAGCAGGGACGGGATGATTTGTTTTTGTCGCAGCTCCAATTTGTGATGGAGACTCTGAAGACGATTGTGTTTTGAGATTTTAAAATAACTGGGCAAAGTGCAATTTTATAGAGATGCCATCCATAGAAAAACTGAGAGGGAATAAAAAAGGGAATAAAAAATCAATCCATGTGTATAAGAGATCAAGACAGACAGCGTCACAGGAGACTTGGAGTGTGTAGTGGGCGTATTAGTTTGTGAATATGAGATACAGTAGATGAGGTTGTTGACCGTGAGCAAAGTCCCACAGCCACCGCGGGACAGCTGGAAACACACATGCTGGATCCCCCGGACGCTCGCGCACATGTTTCCCTGTGTTTGGACAACAGGGAGACATGCACCGAGGACGCTGGAGCTTGTTTATGAAAGAGAGGAGGAGAGAGAGAGGAATAAGTGAGCAGAAAAGGGAAAGTACAAGAAAAAGCAGAGGAAAAAAACGTGACGCGTTTCCCAGCACATCTGCTGTTCCTATGTCGTTTGCAACACGCAGAGCAAATATTCATAAAACTCATTAATTATTCCAACCGGCATTCCACTAATTACCCTTGTCAACATGGTTCCTGAAGTGTTGGTGGGTGGTCTGCGTGTGTGTGTGTGTGTGTGTGTGTGTGCTAAAAGGCTGCACTTCCTTCCGCTCAGCCGCTGCGTGTCTTCTCAAGCCTTTTCCTCGACTCGTGCTTTGCTCTCCTCGCCTCGGAGGAGAAGAAAGACCCCGAGTGGCAGATTAAAGACGGAACAGAGACGCGATGGACGGAAGAGAAGTTTCAAGAGAACTCACGACTTCCAGTTCAGTCTTGCCTCCGCTTTTCGTCTTCATCTTGTTTCCCCTTTTGTCTTTGTTGTGTTGATTTCTCGATAAATTTATAGGCTATTATTGTGTTTTATAGCCGTGTTTTTATCAGTTTGCATCTATTCTCTGTAGCACTTTGCAGATAGACTAAATTAAACTTGGCACCAAGCACGTCCACCCAAGTCATTACACATGCACATCGTGATTGGACTGGATGCCTTGGCATTTGGCACCGTGCTTTTTAATCAGTTGAGTGTTGTAAACGTCCACCGTGGCAGAACACTGCGGGCCTGCTTTCCGTAACGTGCGTTCTTGTGTGCGGTGTGTTCGACATGGAGCGTTTGATGTAATATTTAACGTGCGAAGGACAACTGCAAAACAAAAACACAACAAATCATGAAAGTTTAATCGCGTTTGGTTGCACTGGAAACAAATGAAAAGCGCCGAGATTCATGTCGTTCATGCGTGGATGACACATCACGTCCAAACAGCTGTACAGTCCATTTTACAGCAGACTGTGGTCTATGGTAATTCATACACAGCTGCTTGATTCATCAGAGAGAAAAAAAACAAACAAAAAAAACAGTTGGTGCATCTGAACAGAAAACAAATTTAAAAACAGGGACTGGTGAGTCTGCAGGGTGATACGCATTTATGCTGCTACGTTGTTGTTGGATATTGTGTTTTTGTTATCCCACAGCTAAAGATACGAACGTGACGAGAGCCACAGCGGTGTTTAACGAGACAAAAAAAAAATCTGCAAGTCAAACCACAAACGCGAGCTGTCAGGATTCAATCTCAGCCCCTGAAAGTAAACGAGCAAAGGCTTCTGTGTAGATCCATCAAGGCGCAGCGATGTTACACAAACACACGGGGAGAAATCCAGCATGGAAGAGGGAGAGCTCACTTGTTTCTCCAGTATAGTGTGCATCACGTTCCAAAGACAGAATCACACCCCAACACACTGAAGCGGCACTAAAAACACATCGAATCGACGCTCTCTGATTTTTAACAGTGTTCATGTGTTTTTGGGTGTATTGTTCCTTTAACTGACGCTCGAGCTGCATTCCCAGAGGAGCGGTATTTATTTTTATATTTTACAGTGCTCTAATTTAATTCTACCACATAAGATTAGAGACCGACTTGTCTGCAGGCCTCAGACAGTTGAGATGTGAGATTAATTAACGGAACGAGACGGACTGTTAGTGCAGATGATGTCCAGATGCCGGCCGCAGATTTCGGGCTCCATTTCCTCCACAGCAGGAAAACGGAAATCACCTACACAGCGACAGTTCACCTGATACAAGCAGGGATGTATGTAAACACACACACACACACACACATATACAAACACACACATGCACACAAAAAAATCTATATTTCCGCCAAACTTTCTGTACCGACACACTTATTTATAGACCCACAATATAGAGGGAAGGGGTGGAGCCCACACACTGTATCTGTGTGTGTGTGTGTGTGTGTGTGTGTGTGAGTACAGTTCTTATTTGGAGATGCATAGACAGCTCAGGGCTTTGGCAGCGTAAAGGCCTTGCTTTGCATCTCAAGGACTGAGGAGGTACAGCGAAAGGCATGAAAATCTATCACGTCTCCAATAATTTACCAGGTTACATTTCCAGAAATAAATGTTTTCACTTTGTTCCGTCTCGGGAAATGCAAGTTTCATAAGGATGCGGCAAAAACGAACAAATTTTGACTTCACCTTCTCGACCCATGTGCTTCATAGTACCTGCTGTGAGTTAAAAAAGGGAACAAAACCTAATTTATCCTAATAAATATTCAAACCTGATTGGTAAATGAAGCTTGTATGATGATATTTCACAATAATGGCCTGAATGTTGACAACTAATCATTTCTCTGCTAATATTTTGTGTCGAATTATCGCTTGCTTTCATAAGTAGCTGTGTAATGAGCCGCTCGTTATCACAAAACTAAGCCCTTAAGGTGGAAACGAGACCAGTTGGGCGTACACGACGTGTGCCGTTGACCTAAATCAGAGGAGCGGCTCACCCTTGACCCGGATGCATTTGTCGCGCTCGGCGCCTTACAGGGGTTTCGTCGTGACAAAGTGTTATAAATAACTCTTTCCCTCAAGCTGTCTCGTCATCCTCTTTTAGTAATTTCCTGCGTGTCCCCGAGAACAGGCCTGAACTCGCCGCGTTAAATCAAAGGTGCGGCGTTGGACACAGCTTGCCGGCCGTCTAGGTTGTGAACGTCGGGTCACTTCGATGATTGCGGCCACAGCCTTTAACCAGCGTGCATCCTGTCCCGTGGCTCTGCGACAGTCTGCTTTATTGAGAAAAGTGTCGGTGGATAAATTGATTTCAGACAGTGTGTTGATAGGCACATGCTCCATCTGTGTATGTGCTGGTGTGTGTGTGTGTGTGTGTGTGTGTAGGATATGTGTCAACAACATCCATTTGCAGCCATGAAGTCTCCTTATTGAGCACCTGTTACAAGTATGCAGGTTATGTCCCTTACAGGTGCAGATTTGGTATGAAAAGCTGCTGATGGGATTGTTGGAAGCTTGTTATACGCTGAATTTTTTTCTTTTTCTTTTTTTACAAATGTTGGTTTTTTGCTCCATGTTTGTTGTTGTTGAAGGAGACTTTTTCAGTGACACAAGTGAAAGTGAAATGTCATCTTTACCGTGCAATGCAAAAAAGGATGAAAGGACGGATTTCGAAACTAAATTATATTATTTTAAAAAGTAAATCCCATCATAAAGTACGTAAAGTTGTTCAAATTGCTCCTCTAGTCGGTTAATTGGCTGTTCTGCTAATGGCTTAAGCGCTGGCTGAAGATTGCTTTAAAGTGTAGTGAAGTCAAATACAAATTGCATATGAATCAAAAATGTACTCAAAGGGAATATGATTAACTTCAAGAGGAAAAAAAAGCACTCAAAAATGTATAACTGCACAAAAAATATGCTCAAACTGTAATAAGAGTGATTGTAATTCATTACCCTCTGCCCTTGTAAAGCTGACACATATGGATGGTGTGTGTGTGTGTGTGTGTAAGTGCTTGACATTTGGATGCCTGTGGTGATATAAATAACCTGCAGCAATGACGCCTGCTGGATGCTGAAGACAAAGTGCTTCTCATCAGCTGCTGGAGAGGAGACTTTCA
>OMLB01054255.1:13552-39431 GCA_900302555.1 Myripristis jacobus
AAATTAAAAAAATATATATATAACCTTACTAAAAAAACTTTTTACTTATTGAAATGCAGTGATGTTTACCACTCCATATCTGTGAAACACCGTATTTTTTTGTCAGTCTCAGTTACAGCAGTGGATCAAAGGCAACGTCACCAACTGTGCGCGGTCCATGTTCATTTTTGATGAGATGGATAAGATGCATCCTGGCTTGATTGATAGCATAAAGCCGTACCTGGAGTACTACGACAAGGTGGATGGAGTTTGCTATCGGAAGGCTATCTTCATCTTCCTCAGGTGACTAAAGGCTAGAGGCATTTTCTTCAATCATAGTTTTTCATTTGTACAAGGGTACGGAACTCATCTGCGGAGCCAACATGGAAATCAACAGGGATATAAATATAAACAGGAATGGAAGTTATTTCTAAGATTTTGTAACATAATTATTGTGGTTCTGTTTTACTTTTTTTGTAAATCCAAACACTGTGAGGTTGATTCCTATGAATATATGTTCTCTGTTGCTGCTATTTTTCCTAGCAATGCCGGAGGGGAGAGCATTACCCAGATAGCTCTAGATTTCTGGAGAGCAGGACAAGACCGAGAGACGATTGAGCTCAAAGACCTGGAGATGCCACTGTCTCTGTCGGTGTTCAACAATAAGCAAAGTGAGCAGACAATGCATTCATACTTTCCTGTGTTGCTGTACAGAGTCATTCAGTATGTTTACATGCACAGCAATTTTCCACTATTATGCTGAATGTGACAATATTCTAAATTTGATACAGGCCGTGTTAACAGCATAGTCTGTTTGGATTTCCCTAGTAAGGCCTTTTTCTGAATGTAGCATTTTCTGATTAAGATGTGGGATGTTATTTGTGGGTAATGTATACAGCGTATTTGGAATATGCATCTCAAGAGCCTGTTTATGGCCCGCTCTGAGTGTTGTCTAGCCAACAGTTTGCCAGGCTGGGGTAGTGATGCAGTCTCAAAAGGAAAACCCACATTTCTGGTGGGAAACACAGCTACTCTTAAACATGATGAAAGACTGGGATATCACCAGGTTTTAGGATGTGCACAAATATCGCAAGTCCGACCTTTTCAGTATAGTGGTTGAACAAATGAAAGGAGGAGGCTGTGTTCACACTGAAAAAAGTGGAATATTTTGTGCATGTAAGCATAGTCACAAGATTTGATGAGAAACGGTAACATTTCTTTTGGTCTTTTTTGAATCCTTTTCTCCAGGTGGGCTCTGGCACACAAGCTTGATAGACAAGAACCTGGTGGACTACTTTGTTCCGTTTCTGCCTCTGGAACATAAGCACATTGTCCTGTGTGCCATGGCAGAGATGGAAGCCAAGGGCATGCCGCAAAAACGGGAGGTGGCAGACCAGCTGGCCAGAGATCTGGTCTATTTCCCAAAGGCTGAGCGAGTGTTCTCTGTCAAAGGCTGCAAGACAATAGAGAGCAAGTTAGACTACTATACATAAACTTAGCCTCTGATGGAGGCTGCTGGCTATCACAGACTGTGTTTAGTTGTTTTTTGTTTTGTTTTTTAAATCCTCGGGGCCTAATGACAGAGGAGAGCAAATCAAGTTGACTGAACTCTGAGGTTGATCTCTGTGGAGATTTCTCTGTCTGACCTTGGTTTTGTCGGGGACATCAGCAGCCCTTCTCCGATGTCACTTCTCCCTTACACTGAATGAACAGTCCACTGAAAGAGCACGGGGACGGTTCAATTAAAAAGTAATGGGGTCGGAAAGCTATCCTTGGTGACTAATTAGGGTTCTTGATCCTTGCCTTTTTCATGTAATATCACAGCGAGTCTTGAAGATGACTTCCTTTTTTTGTTTTCTATACTGCCACATGAACTGAAGAATTTTAATTAGAAAACAACGGTGCTCCTCTTTAGTGGAGCAAGTGGCATATTACTACTGTGCGTTTGTGGTGCGCCAAATACCAATTTGTGTGTATGTGTTTTTTAGTGTTATTCTCTTATTCAGATTCATGGGTTACTAGAAATACCTGCCTTAATCCTTTTAGTTTTTTCAACACTTTTAAATACACATCACTTACATTACCGTTTTAACTGTTGTTTCCACACGTTGTATGAGTTAGTCACTTCAAGTAACCAGAGTGGGGCTGCATCCATGTTACACTTGTTCAAAGAGTGATGGAAGCGCTGGAAAAGATGTCATGTGAAAAGTTGTGTCTGACATGTTTTGTCATTATCTTTTTTTTTTCTTTCTCCCTCCGGTCAAGACCCCACATGATATTGCCCATTTGCTGTTGCTACAAAAAAGTCGAATGCCATTTACAGTGCACATTGCTATGACACTGAATTGTATTTCCCCAAGTCCACAGCTGCAGTTTTCAGTAGTTTTGCCCTTTGAGGTTGCTCATAATGTGAGTTTAAAAAATACCTGTGGTTTGGAATGCGGACATGCAGAATCAGCAACATTAGTTAAGTTCAGTAGGATGGAGTGATTACAAACTGTATTTGTATAACACTTGTCAAATTCAGCGTTAGTTGGAATTTTCTGATCTGGCAAACTAATGAAATAAGAGCCATGCAGATTCACCACTAATTCATATTTTGTGACTGTATGATGTAGTGGTTGATTCTACATGCAATCTTAGTGAATTTAGCTTTAAGTTGGTTGTTGACTGTACATGTGCTCATGACAATTTAGATGCACAAAAGTCAGTTTTCAAATGTATGTTCACTTTGTTTCTCATAAGAGAAGTAATTGATTGCTACGCGAATTTTTTTGAAAAGAAGCCAGGTGTTCATGAATACAGTTGTAAAGTCTTCAAGGGGGAAAAATATTTGAAATTCAACAGGTACAAAATTGTTTGGTGTACAAAGGCTGTAAAGTAGCTAATAAGCATTCTGAATTATAAAATTATGTGTGTTTCAGTCCAAATGATGTATCCCTAATTCTGGAAGGAAACTGATAAAGACACCGCCCCCTCTCTCTCTCTGTTTGAAAACAACTGTATATACTGTGCCTTACTGTTACTGTGCAGTTACTGTTCAACAACATGATGCAACGTGTCATTAGCAGAGAAGTAAGTGTCCAGGTACATTCACTCCTCCCCAAACAGTCAAATTGTGGTAAGACATGTTTATGTTCTATAACATCAGATTTAAAGACAATGTGTCTGATAATTTCGGTCCTTTTTGTTGGGCCTGACAAAAATTGCAATTAGAAGAAACCATTTATAACCAGTGTTATCTCCTTGGAAGCAGTTTACTAGCACATTGTTTTTAATGGATTGTAAATGAGCATTATTTCTGGGTGAATGGGATGCTAATAATGTGAGGGCCTTTGCTGTTTTTTGCTGTCTGTCAAGACTCAACTGAATCACAAATCAAGCATAAAAATGTAATTTTCATAATGTGTTGTCACTGATATGTTCTTTTTGACTCTCTCTTCCCTGTGAGGGGCTGTGGGTCTTTTCAGGCTGTGGCCTGAAAAATAAACACAGTTTGAGGCCAATGTGTTGGACATACATGCATTGGACTGGATGAGGCTGAGTGACCAGCTGATACAGCTTCTGCAGGTTCAAATGAAGATGGCAGAAAACCATACGAAAACCAAGCAGTGGCTCAGGAGTGAAGGAAGCCACACCCACATTAATAATGTTTATAACTCTCATGGTGCAATAGAGAATAATAAACAGACAGCATTTCAAATGAGTAAAAAGTTAATTACTAGGTAACAGGTTAGCCTTGTCCCTTGCAGTGCAGCGTTGTCGCCACAACAGAAGGTCGGTTCTGATAAAGTCACTTAAAGCTGGCTGGCAGTCCGGACATGCAGAGAGCAGAGTGCACAGAGGACGTGGACCTGCTGCTGCACTGTGGAGAGAGATCTGTGCCCTCAATGTGTGGCGGGACAACAATGAGCCTGCACAAAGCGTCGATATGCACTCCAACAAAAACTTTGGCTTCAAAAGCTGATGTGCATCAGGGATGTAGTGGAAGGTAATTCCACCTAAACTCTGCTCACGCTCCTTTATTTGTACACTTTTCAGCCTGACAAATCTAATGAAACAAATTATACATTAACATATAGTAAACGGTATCAAACTAATTGGGACAGGGTCTTTTATTCTATGCAATTTAGTGTTGTTTTGTACATATGTTTGATTTTTCAATATAAGTGTAGTTAAAATCATAGCCTATACACTAATCAGGATGTGATATTTTCTTGTACATATCCGCAGAGATGTACTGGTAAATAAATACGAGGCTAAACTATGACCTACAGCCAGCCAGTGGTAATCAGAGGGCAAACAGCGTCTGATATGAGCAAAAGTCAGTTATATTTTCATAAAACCCTCATGATTTCACTATTTCCTAAAATCCAAAGCCTAATTTACAGTAGTTACAATACTTCTTCGTATGATTTGTTTTTCTGCTGTAAATATTAAAAACTATTATTAAACTGCATTAACTGAGTTGAAGATGTTTGAGCTTCAACTACAATCCTCCTTATCTCCCTCCAGGGAGGTCAGTCACTAGTTTTTTCCCACGGACACCACGTAAAGGGAAGACATTTGTTGTTGCTGATTTATTGTTGAAATGTACAAATGTCTACAGAGAGTGTGGGGTGATGATAGGAGAGAGAGTGATGTCATTCTTATCTGGGCAGGATTACTGACAGGGCATGTGGGACACCGGCCCCAGGGGCCACAAATCACTGCAGGCCCTGATCGTTCTTTGTGTGGTTATTTTGTGGTTAGGTATAAATCTTACATACAGAGTTAACTCATTAAAAACACAGATCCAGAAAAAATGTTTGTGATTATGGGCTTCCTGGACACAGTTTGTTTTAGTGTCTGTTTTGGGGCATTCCATCAGCATGTGGGCCATATCTAATCTGTGTGTTGTGTCACTGTATGATGGAGAGCTAGACACTGAATTGGAAAAAAAAAAATTCCAAACGTTTTCCATCAGGGGTCAAGGAGATTAATTTTATAAACATGGTTCAAGCTTCACTCATTCCTTAATTGTTTCCTCAGAACTTTACGCAAAAACAAGCATTATTATTTTTGGATTTTATTAATTTCCTCCCCAGAACTTTAGATAAATGCAAGCATTGTTAATCTGGGATTTCTTTAGGATAGTTTTCCAACTGAGAAAGTATGAACATAATGAACGTCAACAAGGAAATAAATACTCAAATTTTTTTTTATCAGCAGTCTGTGACCATATTCTTCATTCTCTCCCACTGCAGATTATTTAATGTCTCTTTCTCACTTTTACTGCTCATGCAGTGTGTCCCTCAGCCTCCAGCTCATGCAGTAAGTCCCATTATCATCTCATGACGCTGCCGGGTCATCTTGCTCACTTTGTCATCTTGAAGGTGCAGGCAAGTGAGCTAGCATGGTGGTCAGCAAAGGTCATGCTCATGCATTTTTTTTCATCACCTCTTTGTCTCTGAGGAGAGTAAACTTGTAAAAAACTAGAGTAAAAGAGTAAAAACTGCTGAACCAGCTTTTCAAAATCACTGGCATTCCCCCTGCAGGTTTGGCCGAGCTGATGGATTTCTTTCTTTCTGCTTTGAGATCATGTCTTAGTGCTCCAGGGCTTGACACTTAACCCACTTCATTTTCAGACTGTGCTCATTTTTATACTCATACAAGTATCTCCCAGCAGATTACTGCTCTACACATACTGTAGACGATGAAGTAGCCTAAAAAGCCAAAGACAGTGGTATAATTTAGTCATGATTTCCTCCCCAGGTCATCCAGTTTCTCCTGCATGTCTGTCCAGCCATCCAAGGCTGCTAAGCTGGCAGCAGTCAAGAAAGCATTGGCCCTGTTTCCTAATCTCTCAGGAACTCTAGTGTCTGGGCCTCCAAAAAAGAAAAATCTGTCAACTGATGATGTCCAAGGTGAAGATGAGCACAAACAGTGAGGTGATGACACGAATCACTTTCTTCCTGACAGAGAAGAGAAATCCCACCTCTTTCCACCTGTTTCTGGACAGGAGGACAGTGGACCTGGGTGCTGCCACATCATGGCAGTGTTACAGACGGACTCATGCTCTGAGTTGAGTTACATGTTTTGTTTGCCTACAGATGGCGCCACAGTCTCAGTTCAGAACCACCAATGAATGCAGGGAGTTAAGGTCAAGTTCTCCTTTGCTGGCGTAAAACTCTCTCATCTCTTCAGTCAAACAGAATCACAATTTCTGGGACAAACTCAGACTGTTAAGAGAAACATGCTCTGTTTTAAACCAATCATCAGCCAGGTTTAGTCTGCAGGCTGGAGGCGAGAACTTTGATCTGTCGGTCATTTCCCCTGTTGTTGTGTGTCTAATGTCTAAGGCGTGACATAATCATATATAATCAGAGCTCAGAGTTAAACATTTATGTCCTGTGCACTGAAAATACAGCCTGTACATTTCAGTGCCATATACTTCATTTAAATATGAACACAAATGTGATTCTAATACAAAGTGTGATTTGTTGTGGTCTTTTAACTAACTAAACCAAATATTTACTTTATTAAATATGGTTCTGTATGTTTTTTGTCACTACTGCTTTAAAAAGGGAGGCAGTTTGACAGGGGAAACTGCTCAAGACCAAATTGTCCCCCTGATTGCTAAAAAACTATCCCAGTGTAGCTAACTTGATGTGTCTGATGAGAGATTTTCACAAACCAAATCATTTTCATCCAAAGTAAGACCAAGAAACCCTTAGGTGACCTCACACTCTGAAGACCTCAATATGGCATCATCTTTATGAGATTAAAAAAAAAAAAAAAAAGCATCTGCGCCCAAGATATAAGCCAGCTGGGCAAAGAACAAGTCATTCAAGATGTTTAGTCAAAAAACAACTGGCAGACTGCAGCCCTAATGGCAGAGCAGCAACGCCCAAACCTTTTTAATGACAATCTATTCAGCAATGGCCAAACAATATCAAAGACTTCACTGTTCAAGACTTGTGGACAGACATGTTTATAGATAAATCAAAGTTTAATGTAATGGTGGCGATCAGAGCATCTGTGAGACAGCTGCAACAGGGCATTAGACCTGCAGCCAAACTATTGAGTTGTGGGCATTCTGGAGTTGGTGCCTTGCACACATTTCCCCACACACTGACCAAAGAGATGCAGCACTCTACTCTGCAGACACATGTCCTCCCTGCTGGCTCCACAGTAGAAGAGGATTCATTTTCCTGCAGGACAATGACCCTAGGAAAGTCCAAAGAAGAGCAGGGCGGGCTGCCTTACATGACTCCCCACGCCCCAACAGTCACCAGACCTCAGCCTCAGTGAGCTTCGGGAACATTTGAAAAGTGAAAGGACAAACTTCAGACAAGACAATGTGATTCGCTTCAAGAGTGCTGTAATAATGTGGATTCTCAAACCTACAAAAATGTAGAAGTGATGCCAGATGTGAACTATGATCAAGGAAAACAGTGGACATACTGTACCAAATACTGAAAATATTACATTTTCAGTAAATACAAAGAAATGGCTAGCTTGTATAAATTAAAAAATAGTAATGCAGCCTTATTTGAAAATTCTAATTTAACTTAAAAAAAAAAGCCATACTAGCTGCTGATAAATGATAACAAAGGAGTTCTTGGTAGTGGCACTAACTTAATTACAAGGTGACTATAGCAGTCCTATAAAAATGTGTCTGTTTTGCATCTTTTTTTCTCTTGAATGCTCTGATTTTTCTGTGATCTTGCATTAAAAAAAAAAAAAAAACATCAATTTTATGACACTAATCATACTTGAGGAATAGCCCACCCATGCAAGAAAATGCATGGGTGAATACAGAATATTACAGCAACATTATTGTGATATCAACTCATTTAAACTATGGAATAATATTATGATCAGTGAACCATAAAGTATAATTAGACAATAATCCTGATACCAAAGGGGATAAAACACACCGACTGTGATAAAGTAATATAAGCTCGTCATAAATGTACAGTAGAGCAGGGCAAATCTCTGTGGCGCTACTACAAGACTTTCCGGTGTCTGTGCGCGTTTGGATGCCCGGAGTTCAGCTCGGCTCGACTCAGCATCAGATTGCACTTGCAAACCAGTCACACTGCGTGGCTGTGAGGCTGCAGCCCTCAGCGCACGGGAGGGGGCTGGACCAGCAGAGCAGAGCTGTGTGTGTGTGTGTGTGTGTGAGAGAGAGAGAGGGAGAGAGTGAGTGAGTGAGTGAGTGTGGAGGAGAAATGGGTGGCAAAGACGCCACTCTGGCTTCTCCTGGAAAGAAACTCTCACACAGTGCCTGGCGCCGAGAGCAGAGAGACGGATGAAACAGAGACACGCGTAGATTTTTTTTTCTTTTCTTCTCTTACAATTTAGCAGAGAAGCGCACAAGAGAGAAACTTTTTTGCGCAGCGAGTGGACGCTAGATCCGACGGCCACAGAGCCAGAGAGAGAGGGAGACTCCAGGTAGGTGAATGACAAGCATTATACTCATTATACATTATACACTAAAACATGTGTCGTCGTTTATCTCAGTTATGTTTTAAAAATGCTGTGCACCCACAGGTAGAACTTATGCAAGAAAATGAGAAACATAAACATAAAACATAAATGCCTCCTCATTACACACACACACACACACACACACACACACACACACACACACACACACACACACACACACACACACACACACACACACACTTCCATATTCCTCATATCTCTGTTAAGTTTTTCACAGTCATGATCTCGTGCCCTCCATCTCCCTCTGACAGTTTCCCTTTTGTTATGCATTTGGTGTGGACTGTCCTCAGTAGTCTTTGTGAGTTTCAGTTCCCAAAGCAGTGGAGGTCATTTGCTCTGTTAGGCCTGGATAACAAACTAGAGTCTGAGTGCTGATAGCAGATAATGCGTGTATGCAAATGATCTGAGGCCAGATTTCACTTCCTTGTATGAGATTTTATATCCAGTCTGTGGCTTGGCAACAAGGTTATTTCCCATGCAGTCTCATTTAGAGGAGGGAGAGAGTGAAAAGGAGACGCGAGGAGGAAAGTGGCCACAATCTGTGTCACGCTTTGGGGAATTTTCTAAATGGGGACATCCTCCCATTTCCAAGGTATTTTGCTATAGCCCACTGATCCTCGTTTTACTTTTACAGTGGCATCAGAAATCAGTCTGGGAATTTTTTTCTCCAGTTTTCACAACTTATCATCACATGAAATTAATGAAAACAGAGTGGCATTGTCAGTGAGTAGTGACACAGTGGTTGCCTTGGCAGCTAGGGTAGATTTTACGTCCATCATTTTATTCTTAGGAATGATGAATAATGCCGTTGCATAACCCCATATCAAACAGGTCCTCCTGAATGTGTCTTAATTATACCTCAGAGATTTACCAAATGAGAATGAGTGTAAGCACCGAAAGCTGAAAAAATGAAAGGGATGAAAAAAAAATGTCTTTATCTCGTTTGCAATCAAAATGTCTATGTACCAAGTTAAGTGTAATCTTGTGCAACTTCTAATTTCCCGTCACCCCAGCACCCCCACGTGTCCCTCTTCCTATACCACTGACAGGAGCTTGTCATGTGAGAGGAATGAGATTATTCAATCATGCATGACCTCATTATTCAAAAGACGACAGGATCAGCTTGCTCACATCTGAAAATATTTTGGTCACAAGTATAGATGTCAAAATGAGTTTGCCAAATGGTTTTGACATCGAACACTCTCGGAGAATGCCTAATCTCTTTTCTCACACTCTGTTCTTGAGTGTATGGCCACAAGCCAGGTTAGGTTTCCTGCACACACACACACACACACACACACAGACCTTGAAACAGTCCAGCTGAAGTCAGGCTGAGGACAGTATGTCTGACTTTACCAGCTCACCGTGGAGGAGACGGCCTCGTGTGTAACCTGTAAACCATGACCTGGACACTCAATAAGTTAACCCTGTGGTAGGAGGGGAGGCAGTGAGTGACCAACCAGTGTGATGTTTTGCAACAAAGTTGACCCCACGCAGGCCAAGACCAGGAAGTGGCTCTGATAAATGCTGGGAAAAGTCCTTCTCATCCACACCACCTCTGCATCTTATTTTTGGGTCACCTGGTTACAGTATCCTTGATTTTATGTCATAAAGAATTTGACAGACATTTTTTAAAGGCTAAAGAAGGATGCTGCTCACACATGACCATGTCTAGATTCAGTCTTTGAGACATGTATGACAAAAAGCATAGCCTCCCAATCATTTTAGATGTGTTGACCTCCCGCACAACCTGTTGAGAGATGAGTAGAAGGCAACACTCACTGCACTGACTTCATCTCTTGTGCGGTGCAGAGAATCAAAGTCCCAAGAACCCAAGAACCTTTTTGGGGTTCTTCCTCTTCTCTCTTCTGTTGTAATATCATCTGTCTTCTCTTCCCATTCCTATTCCTGGGTATGTCTTGAGACAGGTTCTGGCAACTGAAACATCGATTGACTCCCTTGAATGAATCAATGCAAAGGTGGAAAAAGTGTGTGCAAGGAATTGACTTTTTTCTTTGGAATTAGTTTACAGTGTGTCACATAAATCTTGGCTTTTACATCCACATGACAATGGTGCAGCCCCGCAGCTGTGAGCGTGATAAAAACAGAGATTGACGCCCAAGCCTGTGGCTCTGCACCGTCCTATTGATAAGCTGTCCTTTGGATACAATACTTACAGTAGGTGGATATGATAGTGATATTATTGTTAGACAAAGCCCTTAAGCAATCACTCAGGATATTAAAAGCGATCCTGGATCTCCTGTGAAACACTGAACCATGTATTAGTTTTACAGAAAAACATGTTTTTTTTTTTGTTTTTTTTTTAATAATCTGGGGCAGCTGTATTTAAGGATTTAGGCTAGAATCAGAGGTAAGTTCCACCTGAAACTGAGACTCATTACAAGTGCTGTAAGTACTCACAAAACATTTATTTATTTAGCCTTTATTGGTTGAAAGCTGCTGGAAGGTGGACCTGGATACTGGGTCGCTGTCTGAGCTGAAAGAAAACATTAAACTATTTTATATAAAAAAAATAAATATATTTTAGAGAAGCTGCATGTCTCTAAGTCTTGTTATGAGCCACTAACTGGGCCGTCTGAGTGGCACCTGCTCACACTGCTCAGTGTCTAGAGAAAGGCCGACCTGCAGAGCCGACACCACTGTGTAGCTTTCAAGTCATGCAGTATTCACAGCTGAGAGTGAAGTCAGAGCGGATCAGGTGTGTGCAGGTGGTTAAAGTTACCCAGTCCTCCACTGCTGCATCCTGCATCGCTGAATCAATAGCAATGGTTAAAAGGGACACTTGTGTTTTACGTGTTCTAGCCCTTTTACCTCCCTACAGGCACACTTCACATTACTACTGACCATTTTGTACTTTTGAATATGTACCCGCCTTCAATATTGTTTTTAAATTCAAATGTTCAGGTGATGAATCTGCCCTAACATTGCTGATTGAATTTATTTTGTAAAAAACAATATTTTCTTAAGTGATTATTTTCTGGTTTACCTTCTGTTGTATGGGTGTCTCTGCATAGCGAGCATTTCTGAGTTTGGCAGAAAGGCATGGTGCATTCACCTGCTGTCAGATAAATCAGTAAATCATTTTGCCAAACTATCAAAACATATTTTTGAAGCAAAAAGCAGCCAAATCCTCTTCATTCTTTTCAAAATGCCCATATTTGCTTATCATGCATCTTCAGGGTTTGATTTTGTGTCCAAAAAGTGTAGAAATGCAGCTTGGCAGACGGTTTGGGCAGAGGAGCTGTTGGAACGTCCTGCCAGCATGTAAACTCACCAAATGTTCATTCAGCTATTGTGAATTACCACACAATGATAAAGTAACTTTGACAAAAATACAGTCAGGCAGGTTTACCTCAGGCAAGTTTAAGGTCTCTGCAAGTTGATTTTAATAATGCATGGAAATGAATAGCTTCCGGAAATGTAGGGAAAACATATTCAAACCATTCAAAACTGTGGTGTGCTTTGGAAAATGATAGCTAAAAATGTAAAATGCATGTGAATTGTTGTAAATGGACAGCCCAGTCACCAGGCAATAATGTTGGCACTTTATGTTTCTGCAAAGCAAAGATACATTGAAATGTCACATGTTCAAGTTATTGATGTCATATAAAGTGTGAAAAACGGCAATTTGGGTCATAGGCAGGGGGGCAGATGGCACAGTCACAGTGTTTATGTAACATTAACCATGACCTTTCCCTAACCTTAACCAAACACATTTCAATGTATTTGTTGGTTTGCAGAAACGTAAAGTGGCAATATTTTATTCTGGTGACGGGGTTTCAGCTGAAATGGTCCAAAACATGAAAACACTGGTACCCTCCCCCATGTCCTTACTTCTGCTTTTTGCCTATTTTATATCCAAAGCAGTTGCTATCACTCCTTCATCACCAGAAAACCAATTGAGTTGTTGTACTTTTCCAAACATTTGATTCTGTCTTGCTGTCCAGTCAGAGCTGATTACACACTAGACTAAGAAATCAGTCTCTTTGGCCGAATTAATGGATAACTCAACTGGTTTTGTGGTCTCCTGTTACACTTGTGTGTACTGAACTCTGTCTGTTGTAATTGTGTTTGTAATAACATAAATGTGTATTTTTTCCAGATATCCACTGGATGGATAAAGACATGGAGCTGAGCAGAAGGGATGCTCCTCTGTATGTAAGTGCCTACATTAAGCTCCAACCTGTGTGTGTGTGTGTGTGTAGGTGGTCCTGTCGAGGGGCTGTTTGGGTATTTTTGGGTGTGGTTGTGAGTCATCCTCTGGTCCCTTCTCCCACATTTAGACCTTCTTTTATTTCCTCTCACCTAAATTTGAGCATTATAATCCTTTGTCCTCACAGTCCTCTCCACCCTTGCCCCTCTCCACTCTCAGTCTCCGCTCTCTCTCTGTCCTGTAGTTGACTGCTAAGCCTTGTGTCGGTGTAGCAGGTGAAACCTAAGCCAGGAGGCTTTCAGTCCCTGGGGAAGCCAGGCCTTACACACCCTGCTCACCAAATGACAAGGCCCTCTGAAAGAAAGCTACCAGAGTGGCTTTTACAGCACTAGGGAACATGAGAGCCACAACCAGAGAATATGTCCTCTTATTGTTGCTTTGTCGAGACAATCTCATAGTGTAGGTGTGTTTTCTCCAACAGAAAATGCACATTTTCTGTTGGAGGCATATTTTCATTTGCTCTTCCTCTGCCTTAGTCTGTTTCTGTCTCCTTATCGTCTCCGTCTCCCTAACCCCCTTAATTTCTTCCTTCTTTCCTCCACTCCCTCCTCAGTCTTTTGTGTCCTCCATCTCTCTCTCCCCCCCTCTCCCCCTCTCTCTCCAGCTCTCTGTCTCTCTTTCCTGTTCTCAAAGCCTGGGTGGGCCAGTCACCGAAGCGTTACCAGATTTCTGGTGAGCAGAGAGTGTCTGTTTGTTTTGCCGTGTCATCAGTTTCAGACGGGGGGCTCGGTCAGAAATGTTCCTTCAGCTCGCTAGGAGTTGATTGAGGACTGGTCAAAAACCCAGGCATGCAAGGCATTATGGACCCCACCACTTACACATATGCCTCTCTATTAAGGGGAAGTACAATCTCCACCCTCTAAGGTCACAGCTCAACAGCAGCAACTCTCACCCCTGAATGAGATCCAGATTTCAATGCTGGGCTTTGTGTAGCAAGCAGGGGCATACTGCTGTGATATAAAGGGTGTTATTGTAACACACCTAATAAAGTTTTTATGGTGGACCTCTACATGTAGAACATAGTCGGGCCTATACCAGAAAGTGCCTGGTCAAATCAGAGGATAAATGGTGCTTTCAGCTGCAGGCAGCAGGTTTGGGGCTGCTTGTGTCTGAGGAGGTTTTATTGAGCTGCTGTGAAGGACCTCATGTGAATGTTTCCTTCAGAGAATGGCTGCAGTGCTGTTTGTAGGTGTGTGTGTGTGTGTGTGTGAGTCACACTGATCTCTCTGACCGTATGCTTTTATTGGCTGGCAGTGAGAAATCACCTGCAAGAAGCCTGAGGGTGAGCTGGAATGTTAGAGATTTGCTCTTAAAAATCACGACAAGAAACAACAAAAACATCTCATTGTTTTACTTTGTAGCATCTGTTTTGTCTGAACATTTGTGCTATTAATTACATATTCACAAATAGAGATTGATTAGCAATGCATGACCTTGATGCACTGTTTGTGCTTGCCCAGAATGCTGTGATTGTGCTCAGTATCATTGTGCTCTGTAAGGCACTTGATATCTGTGGTGTGGCTTTCTGATTTGTTTTGTTCCTCTAAGCACTGTGGTTATTGTGTTTGCCATGCTTTCAATCTGTCAAGCCAAAAAACCCAAAACCAAACCCTTTCACGAGACCGGTCATAGACCCGGGTCATGCTAACAGAGGACACTAATATCAGTGAAAGGTTTGCATAAATTCCAAGTGACTGCTAATATTATGTAACAGTCAGGAATTTACGCTTTGGCATTCCTGTTATTTGAAATGAAATGCTCATGGATCCATGTAAGTTTCACTGAAGGACACTGAAGGACTTTTTCACATGTAGGCTCACTATTAGTATCTCATTAGTCCAGCAGATTTAATCAGAGGTATGTGCCTCAGCTGTGCATGAGAAAGGCCTACAGTACAATACAAGCTGCCCCCCCTACCCCCACACACCCTCCACCACCCCGAAGACACTGATTCTGGTCCAGTGAGTTTCATTTAGCTTAGATGTGCATAGCTTTCTTGTCACTCTGGTATGCTGTGACTTAGAAATATTTAGAATATTTTTTGCATCGAAACATTCTTTCCCAGTCGGTTTGAATAAAGCTTTACTGGATGAACTGGCATGATTGGCATGGAAAAGTAATGAACCTACCATCAATAGAGCCAAGCCTGTATCTCCCTGCTGTCCTCAGGTGGTTTTTGATCAAAGCCAAACCATAGTCATAGTCATAACAATTTTTAAGAAACAGTAATAGAGGGCTTTTTTTTTTCAATGTCATAAGAGGATTAGTTGTCCCCTGACTCTAGCACTTGTATCTCCTGTACACTTTTTTCCCCTCTTTTAGCATGGAAAAAGGACAGGCTGTCATATTTGTCTGTTCCATACCTGGGTATAATACTTTAATATTATAATACCTAATACAATTGATACACCTTGTACTTTGACATCACAGTGGTCACGCTGTCTTTCCTGCTTATTGAGCTGAACTGTCTGTTATTTGAGCTGTTGTTGTTGTTGCAGTAGCAGTGAGCTTGCTCCCCTGACGTCACCTGTGTGAGCACTCAGGAGATCATGGTAAAAAAACTGTCGTGCTGATGACTGCTGGTTTCCTGGAGACCACAGACCACAGATCTGTTGTTGTTTTTCCCCACCGCACAGATCGCCACATGTGGAGGCTATAAGATCATGCTACTGGTGTGATGTTGCTTTTGCTGTTTTTGGTGAGGCGATTATTAATCCAGTGTAAAAGCACAAAAAACGTAGAATAGGTGAAATGACACGTCCTTTAAATATGTGTGGTGCTACAATTTCATATTTACTGAAGCTCCCAATGTTTATGTGCCATAATTAACACAGTATGCCTGATGTAAGCGCCTTCCATATGGGAGGCATGAGATGAAACCACAATGTGTTGAATATTTCATTGTCACTGGATCAAGTTGTGTCAGAGTCACAGAGTCATGAGAAAGCCCTCAAGTAAAGGCCATAGATCTGCCTGACGTCTATCACCACCCTGCTGTCGTCCGTCCCTTTCCCCAAGGCGTCAGACACACAGTCGTGATCAGCAGAATCATGTCTGATCAAATTGTGCCTGTGCAAAGCCCGTGTTATCTGAGGCTGCCGCAGATTATTTGGAGAATGGCAGCGGTTACATGACATAAACGAACACGGTGGAGCCGGAATAAAATCAAAAGCTCGTATCAGTGTGTTCATGTTTTGCGTCCTCCTTAGACATTAGGCTGCTATCTGACGGCTGAAGGACAATTTCCAAAACAAAAGGACAGAGAACAGATAAAGCTCCGGGTTGGTAATTTCAGAACCAAAAAAAAAAAATGGAAAGAACATTAGAACATTGATTGTGGCTTTCCCAGCAAAAATCAATAAAAGACACAAGATCTATGGTGAGGATGACACATCTGTGTCAAACCATTGAAGGAAATTGATCCGATCCAGATGCTCCTAAAAAACATTTACCCACATCATCAAGTGGTAGTTACTCTAATAAAATAACTCAGCAATTAACAGTAAATGTTCATGAAAATATACGGACTGCCACTGACATCTCTGACTAATGCCAGATGCTTGGTTGGGTTTGGCAACTAATGAGGCAGTGAAGCTATGACATAAACTGTGGTGCCAACATCTAACTGATGGTTATCTTTTCAGTTGAGGGAAAAACAATCAGCCAAGCCTGCATGATAACATTAATGGTAGCCAACCACTTAGTGCGCTGAAAAAGCTTGAGCCATATCTCCCTTATCAGTTGCCAATCCAAACAGGTCCATTGCAACAAGCCTGTTCGATTGAATTATAATATTACTGTTCTGACTAAGCTGGGAACCAGTAGACTATGTGTTACTTTCAAGTATACGTAGCAGCACTAGAGAACATAAATAGTTTAGGGACAAATCAAGTAAAACCTACCGTTGTCAGGTTGTCTGACCACAAAGTCTGAATGTAGCTTTAAGGCACAGTCACACAGTGCAGCTTCCATGCAGTTAGTTGCATGGTGTAAACTAAATATTTACTGCTGCATGTCACCAAACCCATAGGGAACATTCCAAATGATGATGCAATCTGTGATTTTCATTGGATGGAACTCCACAAAAGCTCTGTTGCATGGAACCAAGTTGCATGAAAAAGTTCCACATGTAACATCGACCTGATACAATGGCTATTGGGAACAATGTGCAGAGTACAGTCTGTAATGTTACAGTTGACTCATTAATGTTTGGTTCATCATCCGCTCTTTGTCTGTATCATTTGTGGACAGCTCGCTATCCCAACACCGGCTCAACACAGAAAAATGACCCAACTATAATAACATGCAGAAGTATCAACAATCCTGAGCATCAGCTTGAACTTTATGGTTTTGATAAACATGTCTAGATAAACTAAGACTTAAAGATTCTCACCTTCTTCTTCCTGGAAACCTGCTACAGTGGATGATTATCCCTAAAATAATTTTGATGAGAAAATACATGACTTTGTTTTGAGCAAGAGATAAAACCTTACAGTCACTAGTTGTCACTCTTGATGATGCTTTGCCCTTGAAACCACTTCCCTAAAATTTGGTGGCAAGTCTCCAGTCCTATGACGTTAACTACAGTAATTACTATGAACAACTGGAACATGCCAGATACATTTAGCACTCTGGTTATAATGTGAGTCATAGAGAGAGACTGTGTGAGAGAAAAAAATGTGTGTATGTGTGTGTGTGTGTGTGTGTGCGCGCGTGTTTTTGTACACACAAAAGGGGCAAGTGCACACCTGATTAAACCTCATCCTCATCTCCCCTTCTAAGATCAAACTTGGCAATTATGACCCTTCCGCCCCTCTTTCTTCCATCCTCACCTTTCCATAGGAGAATGAGCGGGCATCTTTCATGTGAGGATCCGGTTGCAGTTGTTATTTGTATCCCATCCCTCTTATCTTCAGAGGCTGGCACTGGCTGGTGTCGACTAGGTGGGGGTGGGGTTAACCCTGGAGGAGTAAACACAGAGGATGACGTGGTGAGGGAGGGAGTTGACAGGCAAATAACAAGGCAAATAATGTAGTATGGGAATAATGAGTGTCACTGTGAAGCAAGGGAGAAGGAAGTCAATGAACTTATTCAAAGCAGTAACTGTGTCAGGTGTGATCTTTTACATGCAGTTAGAAAAGACAAATGTGGAATAAGCCTATAAAACAGTGGCTGAGTCTACATGCTTTTCATCATCACATCAACTCACGAATAGTATTCCCCGATTTTCCCCACTCTTGTTCCACGTTTTTGCCAGCTGAGTCTAAATGGTCCTCGCTTCCACCATCACTTCGACCATCGGCAGTTTTTCATCCGGCACTTTTTATGGTGGAATTCGGAAAAGAGAGTAGAACCACCAAAGTAGAAGTAGAAGTAGTAAAAGTAGAGGTAGATTTCTCTTCTCATCTCTGCTGACTGAGCTTTTACTGTGAAAGGTTCCACAGTCTGTCATTGATCATTTGTTCTCTGTAATGGATGTGGTTTAAAATGTAGTGATGGACAATACTCAAGCAAAAATGGACTGAAGTAAAAGTAAAACTGCTGACTTTAAAAAAAATAAATAAATAAATACACGTACACAATAAAAGGTACTCAGTTGCAGTAACATGAGGAAATGCAATTAGTTACTTCCACTTCTGGTAAAGGCTCAGTTTACTCTGACAGTTGGAAAAAGGGGCAGGGTCTTTTCTCCTCCATAATTTCCTCTGTGCTCGCTGACTTCATCTGTACTCCTGTCCAATTCAGGCAGTAAATGTTGCAAAAAGAGTTTAGTGAAGTTAATGAAAAGCAGTTATGCTCTTTTCCTGCTTAAGACTTGTATTCCCTCCTTAGCCAGGCTCTACATGGCAACTGTGACCTTGTTCATTAATGGCTGATGTCAGGTGCTGTTCAGAGAACAGGGATGATCAATCTTTGATTTTGATTCAACAAATCAAATTTAAGAACAATTTTCCCTTTTTTTTTCTTTTTTAAATATGATGATAAATGATAATAATTATGAAAATGGTTATAAAATATAAACCTTTCTTTAATAACCATTACTTAATTAAGTGCATGAAGATATGGCGACTATAGGACGACCTGCAATTTAAAATTGTGTTGCAAGGGTGATTACATCTATGAATTTTTCTTTTCTCCCACCAGGGGCAGGTGGAGGCCCAGGTTACATTTCAAGACCCAGTCCCAGTTCCTGAAGAAGCAGAGTTTTACGTGGTTCTACAAGGATCCAGGCTTACGCACATAACGGCAGCAAAGAGAGGAACCGATGGGTTGTCCCTCTGCTTCACGGTTCCCGGTATGTTCCTCACTCCCCATCTAATAACACCTACTCTCACTAGTGTGGCTCATTCTGCCTCATTGAGCTAATTCCCTCTGCTCTAATTTTCCTTTGTTTAACTGGTGCATTTAAACATTCCCAGAAACACACACAGCTGATATTCTAATTTGTCTCTCATCATCTCCCTCAGGCCACGACCTTGCAGAGGTTGTCTCTGTCACATCTTACTTCCACACAGAGGACGGAGTGAAGCCTTGTGGGGGCGAAGCATCTCTGGAGTACATCACTGACGTGGCCCAGGAAGTCGCACAGTACCTGTGTGCAAACAGGAGCCGACTGACTCCCCAAAGCTACCTGGAGATCGTGGACAGGTTTGGCACGCAGACGGAGGGCACAGACAAGCACGGCGGCCATGAGGACGAGCTCTGTCGTAGGCAGTCAGACCACGAGGATGAGGATGTGCTGATTAAACAAAGAGCAGAGGATGAAAGTGGGCTGAGGGCGCTGGACGTGGAGATCACACAGGCCTTCGCTAACATGGACTACCCTCAGAGCTGGAGAGGCACAGACAGCCAGCCTAGAGAAGGTAACTGGTCTCATCCAACAGCTGGGATAGTTCTCTCGCTGGGGTGGGTTGATGCTCTTTTCTCTCACCCTTCTTCTTCGATTCATCTTATCCTGCCTTTGAATTGATTTCATGTAGCTAACTGACAACAACAACTAGATAGACAGAGAGTTGTTCTCTGGTTGCCAGTGGGTTTCAAACATGAGACTTGGCTGTACAGCACGGCTCTTTCATCACATGATGTGGAAGGCCAGCCAGCTGGGCACAGGCTGCTGTGCTTCTCAGAAGGGCCAATTACTGCCATCACTCTTCTACAGTCAGATTATGTTGGTCTCGCAGACCGCCGAGTAGTTCTCCCTAAGCCAGTCTGCCTCTATCACATTAACTCCCACAATCCTCCTCTGCTGCCTCTGCACTCCCACTCCTTTCCATCACAGTTCTGTTAGAGTTGCTCTTGGCCTCAGATTCTGTAATTTTCATTAAATTTCATTTGTTTCCTCACTGTCAGGCAACATTGGTGAAATGAAGTGTGTCAAGATATAACTGTGTGTAGAAATATAATACCGTATTTCACCAATTAATCGCCGGGCCGCAAATAGCCGGCTGGTTCTTTTAAACGCCTGGGGTCTGCACCCATTTTGCGTATTAAACGCCCACCCGAATAACCGCCGGGGCGATTATTTGCATTATATTGAGGTAAACCCAAAATACACCCAAAAAATAAAAAATTTTGCAGAAGTAAACAGTTAGCCGCATAATAACTGTGCGGCACTTCTGTTTTTTGTCAAAATAAGAGAGCTAGCTAACGTTAGAAAAAAGGGTGTACCGTAATCTTAAATCGACCAACATAAATATGTTGGACAGTAACTGTCATCACAAAAATGTCCTGGTGCAGGTCTGTGTAAAAATAAATAAAGGCCTGCAGCGAATAGCCGCCTGGTTCTTTTAAACGCCTGGGGTCCAAGTTGATTTTGTGTATTAAACGCCCGGGCTATTAATTGGTGAAATACAGTATCTGTACAATTTGAGGTGTAAAAAATGTTGCATGCATTTCCCAGAATTAAATGATTTCTATTTAATTAATATACTGTGAGATATAGTTGATAGCTACCCTATAATACCAGGCTCTGGTAAGAGAGCAAGAAAATGGCAAAACCAGAAACAGGAATCCACAACAAATACACTGATCCTATATTCATGACTGCACTCAGAAAAATGACAAATAATAGCAAAAGGATTACATTTAGACTGAGGCTCTGTCCCACTGGGAAGTGGAGACCTATAGTTCACCATGTGGGTCTTCTAGTTGGTTGATCAGCTCAAAATCTATTGGATATATTGTCATGAAATTTGGTAACAGCATTGATGTTGGCTGGAGGATGAAGCCTGTCAATTTTGGTGACCCCATAACCTTCCCTCTAATGCCACTAGCATGAAATAACATGCTCACACTCTTTTCACACACTGTTTAGACACCCTTTTTCCTCTTCTTCTTCTTCTCAAATTATTTACTGTGGCAACAAGAGAATAAAGAGAGGGTTAAGTTCTTTCTAAAGCAACACTGATTGTTGGATTGACTGGATGTTCGCATATCTTGTGCTGCAGACTACACAGTGTCTGTGAGCCTACTCTTGTTAGACAGACAACAGTGTGTTTGTGCGTGGCTTACTTGGAAAAAAAATGGCCATACAAAACAAGGGCGAGGCACAAATGCAAAGTGGCTGTTGGCTCCTGTCTTCCAGGGCCGTATTTACTGGGCAATCACAATGACAATGAAATTCTTGTTTGCTGAACTTTGACTGAGGAATACTTTGTGTATTCACCCAGTCTGTCAGAACTGGGTCACAATTAATAGTGGCATTGTAGGAAGTGACAGGGCGTTTCAGATCTCAAACGGCGAATTAGAGATGAAATAGAAGAGCAGTTGGATTCTGCTCATTGCTTTTGACTGGAAAAAAGTACAATGGCAAGTCTTAGACAGGAAGGCCAAATATGAAGACTGGTGCTGTTCCTCATTAAACCTATGCTTATTTTAATAGGTTTATAACTTAAAACAAAAGGTTAACTTAATGTACAACAGAGTTATATTGAGAATGTTGGGTTCTACTGAAAATGCATCATTAATTCATATTAGTTCATATGATTGATCAATTACATTAGTTGCTCTTTCATCCTCTCTGAAACACCTCCTGTTTGTATTGAGAATGTGTAATAGTGTGTTATGACAGGACCCAGTGAAGTATCCATTTTTTTTTCGGTAATATTCTCATCTTGTATATTGTGGAGCTTTCATAATGCAGACTCTTTAATAATTTCTTTGTTTGTGCTCCTCTGCCAAAACATTTCGTAAATGCAGAGTAGGTGAACTGTGCATTTGCATAAATCTGGTCTAGTATGTGCAGAATATCTCAACATGACCAGCGTGAAGGCTGGTGAAGGCACATTTTAAAAGAGTAACCTGAGAAATAACGGGAGTGGCCCTGAGGAGTGACTATAGAGGCCAGGGTGCTGTTAGAAAGAGATTTGCCACATGTGGCGACAGGGCGGCAGATGGTGTGCAAGATGGCCCGGTGTTTAGGTTCAATTCCCACAGCAGGCGACGTGTCCATCAACAACCAGCCGTATGTCCCGCTGAAATGAGCTCGAGCGAGAAACTGAACCCCACTCATGATTCACTTGTTATGAACTAAAGCTCAGAGTTTTAGTTAACTGCTTAAAAAGTGCTATTGTAGTTTTTAGGTAATGCTGCTTTTTTGTCTCTCTTTCTTCCTTTGTTTCTTTCTCTCTCTCTGTCTCAAGTTGCAGAGTTACAGCCCAAAGAGACCCTCCTCCATTTGGCAGTACGTTTGGATTTGCTCCATCTCTCCCGTTTCCTCATTCACCAACCAAGAGGTCAAAGGGCACTGACGTTACCCAACCAGGAGGGAGATACCCCACTCCAGCTGGCTCAGAAAGGTGGAGAACATGCCCTGTTTAGTGCACTTGCCACGTAAGTCTTTGTTTGTTTGCTTTTTCAGTTGCCTGATCATGAAGCGAAACAGTCAATTATTCGTGATCGTACAATTAAAATCCACTTTAAAAACTAGGAAGTGTCTTGAGGGCTCTTTGAAGAGTTTCCTCATGATGCAGTGCTCGCACTTTTGCTTGCCTCCAGGCATCTTTCGAAAAGAGCAGGTCCTTGAATGACTTCAGCAGATTTAAGGTGTCCTGGTTTGTTGCTGTTCCTTTTTTTAAAAAGAGACACAGAGCATAAGAATTTATAAGAGTACTCAGCAGAACAGAGAGCACATTCCAAAAGGATTGAAATTAATGTTATTAGAGAGATTTATTCGCTCCTAGAAACAACACAGAATAACTCTTTGGACAGGATTACAAATTGAAGCCAGAAGAAAAGAAGAAAGTGCAAGTGGTATGCTTTGGGAAATGGTCAATGGTAATGTGAAGTTTATGTGAGTGATATTAAAAAGTTAAAACTTACAAGAACATCAGTATGGTTCTTTTAATTGTGTAGTCATGCTTCAGAATCCTGAGATCTGGGTTGTAAGTCTGGATTTGGACCTATGTTGCTCATGGATAGCTAACCCTAACCCTAACCCTAACCCTAACCCATTTTATTCTAGCTCCTGGAATAAATTCTTCTTTTCTTCATCATTTGTGAAAATAGAGGGTGCACTTTTCATTTTTTTTTCTCTCCAATTACTTCCGTGATTTTAATTTTTCTAATCTTCATTTTATTAAAACTAAGAAAAGGACACTTCACTAGAAATTAATTGCAGATGCATAGGTCACCAAACTCTAAAATTATTTAATGTGGCATTTGATTACAGTCTCAAAAATCACAACAACATATTACACACACATACCCAAACAACATCTAGCAGAAGTCAAGTTAAAGCTCAGGGATAGACGGACACCTAACAGACAGTTGCTTAAAATCATAAAATATGGTATCATACATAACCACATAATCCTGATGTATGGACTCTGAGCGATGGAAAAAAAAATATGTCTAATGAGGCATTTTTCACTTTTTTCCTCAAACCGTTATGGGAAGTACAGAGTGGATCTCCCCTCTCACAACACTGACATAGAGAAACCTCTGCACAAGAACAAGAAATCCAAAGGCAGGCACGATATCAGTGTTGCAATGCTTCATTATGCTGCAGTGTGCACAGTGACCTTTAAGGAAAGTCACTGTGCACTCGCACCTTGTAACTGGCTTGATGAGCCCAGCCATCCGACTTGTTGATCACGGTTAGTCGTACATGTAAGGATGTAATACACTGACAGGTCAAAATGTGCTGTCGTGTCAGCATTCAACATTCAAAGAATAACAGCGGCATCATTCCGAAAGCATAAATTAGAGCCCAAGTTTATACAAAACACAGGCTTATACATCTACACATGCTGATAAATGTGGCAAGTCTGACTCAACATTTCCATCCATGATGATTTGTTAGATGAACAGACAGCTAATGAGAGAAAACTGCTTAGCTTGGAGCAGAGACAGACTTTGAGAGCTTGTCAGATAGCGCAAAAGAGAAAGGCTGAGCAAAGCAGACAAATTGTATAATAAAGAGAGCACATGATGACTAATGGTGACGACACTGGAGATAAGGCTGATTTATGAGGGAGCAGCAACACTACACTCATTCCTGACTTCATCTAGGCCAATAACCTGATCCTGCAACCCTAATTCTCAAAGTACCCTTCTTTTACACTTGTTTTCATCACTGTTTTTCAGCCCCCCAGTTCCTGTAGTTGGCCCTGTCGCGGGTGTGTGGTGTGTGTGGTCCGACACCTCCAGTATGCTGAGGTTTTGTCCTGGCACCGACTCTCTGTCCCTCGCTGTCCAGCAAACCGCAGGGAACGGCCCTGAAGACGGCATCATGGTCCTCAGAGAAAGACTGGGAGACGACAGCGTCCTCAAACTGGTGAGAGCGAGCCACAAGCGAGATCAGTGACTTGTGCTCAGGAAAAATCACAGACCTGCTCATTATAGCTGCATGTGCGTCTGAACACAGGACTGAAATGGTTAACAGATCCTCCTGTGCATCTCTGTGCATGATGTAATACATCCCTGCTATCAAGATCAGACTATTTGAACAGGTTTTGCCTATGCCTCTATAGAGAATAAACCCTTGACTTTCACACCCTTTAACATGCAATCAAACATTTTGATAAGTGTTGAGCAAATACCAGTAAATTAAACACTTGGATTTATTGCAGCTAATAAATCAGAGGGCGTTTGGAGTCAATATCGAAACAACAGACAGGTGAGATTATGGGAATAGGAACTTGTGTAGTGAAGTCAGCTGCTAAGAAAAACTTTTTTTGGTTACTTTAATAGATGATTAAGGTAATATGATCATATCAACTGTATAATTTATTTTGCTACATATTACATTTTGTTTTTGTTTGATTGAAGTTGTGTTAAGTTGTGTTGATACATCCAATACTAAAAACACTTGTACTGGCATTGTCAGCAAAATACAGTAGAGCTGCCATTGTTTCAGATCGCAGCGCTCAGAGGTGATGCTGATGCTGCCGACAGCGACAGAGAGGACGGCCATGCTGCTGATGGAGGTGAGCTCAAGTGTTAAATCTAACTCTTTCACCTGTTTACTGTGTCCATTCATATTCCCTGGCGGTAACATCATAATTTCAAACTTAATGTCAGTCCCAACTCAAATAATAACCCTCAGAGTAGTGCAGTATTTGCCACAGAGAGGTTTGGTTTCCACTGATTTATTACAAGATGATGTGTATTCATAATACACCGGCTTGAGAGGGAGATGAGCTTATTCCGGACAAATCACCAACTCTGCTGTTATGTGTTCCTCAAAACACACACACCCCGACATACACACACACACACACACACACACACACACACACACATACACATACTGTACACATGCACACAATCACAGAAGCATGTCAGACCCACAGGTGTAGCAGTGTCAACACACTGGTCTCTCCATGTGCACACAGCTCCTATTTGCTGTCTGTCTGTGTCTGTGTCACTCTGTGTGTGTGTTTATGTGTGTGTGTGTGTATGTGTGTGTGTCTGTGTGTGCAGAGACTACAAATGAATAGTGGAAAAATGCCCCACCACATGGAGTACTTTCCCTGATTCAGTTGAGCAAACATTTGTACGGTCAGACGTCCATCACTTACCACCGCACTAAACCGAGGAAACACCTCGAACAGACGCACCATAAATGGCCATTTGCTCTTGTTCTTCACACGTGTTTCTTCTCCCTCTGAAAATACACATATGCATGCTTGGCACGTGCACATGCAATCCAAAAATAAAATAAATAAT
>OMLB01054255.1:39451-70542 GCA_900302555.1 Myripristis jacobus
GAGCTTATTCCGGACAAATCACCAACTCTGCTGTTATGTGTTCCTCAAAACACACACACCCCGACATACACACACACACACACACACACACACACACACACACACACACACACACACACACACACACACACACACACACACACACACACATACACATACTGTACACATGCACACAATCACAGAAGCATGTCAGACCCACAGGTGTAGCAGTGTCAACACACTGGTCTCTCCATGTGCACACAGCTCCTATTTGCTGTCTGTCTGTGTCTGTGTCACTCTGTGTGTGTGTTTATGTGTGTGTGTGTGTATGTGTGTGTGTCTGTGTGCAAATGAATAGTGGAAAAATGCCCCACCACATGGAGTACTTTCCCTGATTCAGTTGAGCAAACATTTGTACGGTCAGACGTCCATCACTTACCACCGCACTAAACCGAGGAAACACCTCGAACAGACGCACCATAAATGGCCATTTGCTCTTGTTCTTCACACGTGTTTCTTCTCCCTCTGAAAATACACATATGCATGCTTGGCACGTGCACATGCAATCCAAAAATAAAATAAATAATAGAAAAAAAAAACAAAAAAACGCTCAGCCGCTCACGCATACACCCACACACACAGAAAAATCCTTATTAGAATATGAGTAATACTTGTGCTTCACTGCTCTCACATTTTCTCTCATTTAAAGTATTTTTTTTTTTCGATTTCAATAAAAAAGCATGAAATCATCCAGACCTGCATGTCCTACTAATCATCCTTACTAATGTTTTTCCACAACATGGTACCGGCTCAACCTGACTCTGTTTTACTCCGCTGTAGATGACGCAGGAATAACTCAAAAACAATAGATATAAAAAATAGAAATGCAAATACATTTATGTTGCCAAAGCAAAAAGACAGGAAAATAATACATAAAGGAAAACAAACATAATGAGGTTAATAATAAAGTAAAACTGTCAAACTGTGAAATATGGGCACATTTGATATTCAAGCCCCTTGTATGTAAGAAACTATGTATATTGTAATTTTACAACATAATACCCTTAAACAGTACACATATAACATTAGGGCAGCTAAATGTAAATTATAGGACTAACATATATACTTTGCCTTGCTTTCTTTCTGTCTTTCTTTCTCTCTGGCTTTCACACTCACACACACACACACACATAAACACACATACACACACATGCTCTGTCTTGCATGGAGTACTGCCTGTTTCTCTTAATTTGTGATCACTGTTTATGGTAACCATAGAGATGGCAGGCTGATATCGACACGTAAACGCAGGCAGGAAGTGTACCTAAGTATTGACCTTAACCCCATCCTGACTTGAGCAGCCATTCGATATCTTGCATCTGAGTGAGAGCCTGACACCGGGGAGGATGTGCTCGTCCTGCTGCTCCGGGCCGAGCGCAGCATCTCATCGACCAGTTTTCCGTTCCTGGACAGCAGTTTGTTCTTATATCCAGCGCGCAGAGGGGCTGCTTCTGTGCCGTCCAGACGACTCGTCTTACTGAGAGGAGGCTGTTAGCACACCATACATCAACTGCTGGCTAAATATTTTTGTTTTCCACAGACCTTAGCGAGGAGCTCCATGTGGACGAGCACGTGCTGGTGAGCAATGTGAGTACACAGATGAAGTCACACAGTGTGTCCTCGGTGCTGATTGTAAATGTTTATCAATCTGCCTCTTTGGTTATGTTCTTCCTTCCTGGTCTTTGCATGAAATTTGGTGTACGTGTCTGTGTTTTTGACTACTTTAAGGGACACACAGCAGACTTAAGACACGGTAATTGGGGACACCTTGACGAAAGCCATGTTCCCATTTGGAAAAATCTTTTGGAGTCAGTGGTTAAGGTTAGGGTTACGTTAAGCTTAGGGTTAGGGTTAGGGTTAGGGTTAGGAATGTTGTCATTGTGGTTGGGTTTAGGGTAGGTCTCCAGAAAATGATTGCAAGTCTATGTAATGTGTGTGTGTGTGTGTGTGTGTCATGTAGATAGTATGTAAATTGTCTTGGGGTTCTTTCTGTGTTGTTTATAGGTTTTTGAAGAACAGCTGGTTCTCTCTTTGGATGATGATGATGATGAAGAATACCCATCCTCACTACCTGGTAAATGCCTCTCCACTCCTCTATCTATCTATCTATCTATCTATCTATCTATCTATCTATCTATCTATCTATCTGTGACCAAAGTGTTTATTTGCTCAAGATTCGGCTTTAGTGAACACAATAACAGTTTGTCTAGACCAACTGCTTTTTCCATTTTAATATTGTACCACTGAAGTGCAGGCATCTGGCTTCAATGATGAATGGATAGTCTGTAAAAAAAAAAGCACAAAACATATTTGTGGCTCTATTGAACAGTAGGGTGTGGGAACAATGCAAAATAAGCTGCTCGGGACTAGAATCGGTTTGATCCTGTGGAGCAGATCCTCTCTGCTCTGAGGCTCTTCACAGGAAATCAATACATTTGCTGCTGGACAGATGGGGCTGCACCTCTGTCCGACCCCGACTCTCGGTTTTCTTGCGGTTTGTATTATCGTCCCAGCGTGTTTAGCGGCTTGTGGGCTGTGTCCTTACCCGCTGGCTTCCATAATGACTCAGTCTGAGTATCCAGGAATCTGCCCTGTCACTGAGACAAAGACAGGAATGGGGGCAGGCTGGTCCCATTCAAACTTCTGTCTGAGCCAAAAGATGCCCCCCTTTTGCCCCCTGTACCCTGCCGGCCCCTCCCCTCCTCCACTCCAGGGCCGGACAGTGGATCTCTGTGATTGAGGTGAAGGCAGGAATGTTTTACAAGCTCAAATGTCCTAGACTTACAAGTTGATCCACACACTGTAACCAGGGATTCCCTTCAAATTCATTTTTACGGACACAGATTGTAAACACTTAACCAAGAACACACACCTACTAGTAAAAAAAAAGTGTAGTTAGGAGGTGCTGAAAGGCTTAGGAGGTTGTCATGGTTACTGTGAATTCTGTGTGTTGTTGTGGAAGACTGCAAAGAGTCCGGTGCTACTGAATGCTGCCCATAAATTTGCTTGTAGCACATTGTCTGTCACACTTTTTCTGTATGTGTGTGAGTGTGTGTGTGTGTGTGTGTGTGTGTGTGTGTGGGGTGTAATGAACATGCAGACGAGTGGTGATAGATGACAAGACAAATCACTCCATCTCTTCCCTCTCAAATGGACTGTGGATTTCTTCTGTATTGCTCAAGACCTCGATCACACGCTTCAGCTGAATAGTTTTGTTGTGATGACAACACTCCACGGCCCGACTTGTATAAAGCTGTTATGCAGAGTTATTGATTTTTTCCAGATCTGTTGAAATAGTCTATCTGGTCTCACTTTGTTGTCATTGTCGGAGAAAAATGGTGCAATAATCACTCTTCCAGCAGCTTCCCCTGTCTTTTAAGGGAATTGTTTTTTTTTATTATTTGAGTTTTAACTCGTATACAGACTGAGGGAACTAGACTGTTTTTGTATGTGGAGCCGCATGAGTGTGATTTTGAGTGAAAGGGACAGTGAAAAACAGGCTACAACCACACAGCACAAAGAGAAGGAGTTTGATACAGTGAAGAAAATGAGAAGTTGAGCCTGTGTGTTTGAGCTCCCTGCGTGGTGTCCTCGCTGTGTGAGAGCAGCAGGGAGAGGAAATGCCTCTGTGATGCCCAGGATTTCCTTTACATTAGCTCGGGCATGGCAAGGCCAGACATCAAAGTCGGGCTGAAAATTACACTGAGTAACATGAAAATGGCGTATTATCAAGAATGGCCATTTTTCCATGTCATTATACTGAAAGAAATGCCAGAATACTGTAGATACACAGCAGTCCATTTTGTGCCAGTGAAGGGGCTTGAGTGCTGCTTAACTTATCATTATGTTTAAGGTTGAGAAAAGTGACAGAACAATCATGTTAACATACTCGACCTGGTAAAGGAAACAGTTTAACTTTGTGAAATAATCAACTTATTTTTCTGTAAAATCTATAACTTGCTACTATGTGACCACTTGGAGCTCATCAGAGAATAGTCAAGGATCTTTTACATATGGAGTCTCCTATGAAAACAAACATTTAAAGGTCCAAGTGGAGTGGATATGTCCTGCTATGTCACATTTCCTTTTGTATTCAAACAACAAATCACCTTGGCTAAATAATCCCAAATTAGCAAAACAAAAGGATTATCAGGATTGATGTTGATGGCTGTTTTACATACTCAGCAGCATTGAATAATATCAGCCTTTGTAATCTTTTTCCCACTTTCTGGCGTGTCTGCCGGAGTTTTGATAGTTTTATTGGATGACTATTAATGTGTTTTTGTTGTCCAGTTTCTGCAATCTGTTGTCTAGTTAAGATATCTTCTTATAACTCCGCTCATCCTTCTCTGGGAAGTCGTCTCCCCGCTCAGCCAGTCAGACGTTTTAGTATCTGGCCAATGTTTGGTGAATTATGGTAATCAAAAGTGGCTTCTCCCCATGTGCTGTGGCAGTAAATCATTCAGCAGGCTGAAAACAAATTCCTAGTAGATGTCTTCCATATTTCTATTCTCCAGTCTGTATCTCTTGGCAAATCTTGACTAGGAAAAGGGAGGGGACTCAGGGGAAAGAAGTGAGTTTAGATTATTACACAGGACTGCAGCTATCCTGTGTGTTTTCTGTAGTAAACGGGCACCCGATCCAGTCCAGTGGAGTCCAGAGCCAGCCCGCTCACTGTGCTGCCGTCCCTTTGGCCTCCATGTTCAACAGCAGGGATCAGGCGAATGCAGGCGTCACACAGGGGACACAGGTACTGCATCATCCCTTCATAAAATCAGTGATTTAACAGATTGTGGCATGTGGTTTGGGTTTCTCATTTTGTTGCTTCCGACTTTTTGCCCTTTTCTCTGTGTTTCGCGTCAGAGTGACGATGCCGACGTCAAGTACAGTGTCAGTGGGGTGACGAGTGACAGCACCGGGACGGAGGGCAGGTTATGGGAGACGGAGGACTCTGAGGATCTCCTGCTGGCCACAGACACCCCTCCACCCCGGCTTCCCTTCATTTCAGAAGACAGCCACCTCGACTCCCTAGGCCTCTCGCTCGCTCCCTCTCCACCTCTCTCGCCTCCTGACCAGGCTCTTGCCAGGCTTACCCGTCCCACCTCCTCCGACCAGACCAATCAGAGAGAGAGCCCGCCCCCGGACACCTGTGACCTCAGGTAATATCGTAAGGTTTTACACCATCACATGTCAGCTACTCAGTGTTTGCGGTGTGTGTCAAACAGGTTCCTCTTGCCATCTTTGCCCTCTAGTCCCAGTCTAGTAGCTCTGGAAGTGGACAGTGAAGAGGAGAGCGCTGAGCCTGAGCCACCGCTCTCCCGCCTCCCGTCCGACGCACAGAGAAGTGAAGACAGAAGGCACACTTCCGGTCCCGTGCCTGACCTCCCTTGCACTCGCACTCAGTCTGCCTCGTCCGCGTTTGATCCCACCCCAAAAGTGAAGTACCACCACTGCTCAAATATAAGCCTTTCAAATAATGCATTGTAGCCAGCTTTTAATGTTTTTCTTCTCTTTATTCAGTATAGTAATAGGTATAGTACATTATGAGAACTACTGAATAAACCGTATTAAAATGCCATTAGCCATCATTTATGTTCATAGCTTCTTGCTATTCCAACACCTTCCAAATAGGCAATTGTTTTCAGCTTCAGAAATCATTAGAAGTGTCCTAAAATTGACAAAATGCTCATTTTCAATAAATGATGGGTAGCAACATGTTAATACTAGCTGGATTAAAAAATACCAAACTTGTGCCAAAGTTGAACTTCTAGTAATTGAGAACTGTAATTGATTTTGACAATTTTATTTTATTTTTCCACTAGGACGTGGGCGACCATGGGATTCGTCTGCGCTCCTATTCCTACTCTACTCCCAAAATCAGTTTGCGTCCTCCTCGTTTTGCCCGGGACACCCCGCCTCCTGACCTCAGCCCAGGTCAGTATTTCTGAGGCTATTAATTGCTTCACATAATAAGGAATTCAGCTGATCATATAACTACTAATCCATGAACTAACTCGGATATACTTTCATTTGCTTGTTTGTTTCTGTCAGCCGAGCCTAGCCTCTCTGTCACAGATAGCCTCACCTGTTAGTGTGGGGGCTGGTTCCTTCCTACAGGCTGTTAGTGAATGTAAACTAGTGTATGATCATACATAACCTCTGCTAATATACAGTACAGTCAACTTCCAACAAATTCATGTTCTTTTCAATTTCAGTTTGAATTTTGCTTGGAATCATTGTTATTATTATAGTATTGCTTTTTTCATACTCTCACAATAAGGCCAAGCCATTGCATGGAGTTGCGTTGTTGTGAGACTCTCCCAGGGGTTGACTGCACATAGTAATAGTTTGCACCTTCTTTAGTTGATGTGTGTGAGCAGCCCCTCTGTCCACTGTGCCCTGTAGATGGCGTGCTCCACAGCGTCAGCTACAGCCGATCTCTCCTTCAGGCCCTCTCTCTGTCTAAATCTCTGTCTCTGCTCCACCCTGGTAGTAAGTACTGTGCACATCGCACTGCGCAAAGGCCCCGACTAACCGGCACACCGCTGTCAGCGTCAGTGCTTGTGTGGATGTGTGTCAAGGTTATTATGGTAAACCGATTCAACTGAACCGATCTGTGTTTGTAATGAAATACATTTAAAACATAGCTAAGAGAGAGCTGCAACGCCTCCCAGTGATGAAACTCTAACCATTATTATTTTGTCATTTAGGGCCATTATTCCCTTAATTGCTGCAAATAGAAAGACTAAATACATATTCATCAGTAAAAAGTAAATCCAAACTTAAACTGGAATGCCACCACTCAACTAAAAATCAAGGAATACTGTAATAACCTTGGTGTATGTCTGTGGTTGTGAATGAGAGCAAAAGCTTGAGTCTTTGTATGGCTTGCCTAATCATTACACAGCTTTGTTGGAATCAGTATATCAAACATGTAGTAATGAAATCAAAGCGTGACTGCATGATTGCTTAGCAGCTTGCTGTGAGATGAGAGGAATGCACCGGGGTCTGCACTTTGTGCTTCTGCTGCAGCTGTCATGGGAGTCATTTTGTCCTGGCTGTGCACCTGAATATGGCCTTTCTCACGTTGCACATCGGTCACTATTGTAGTCATCCCCTTTCATATGAAGCCGTTCATCCACTGGCAGGCTGTCTGGTTATTATATACTCATTTATTATGTGCAGATAACTTTGAAATAGTTTGAATGTAAGAATAAAACATCCTTACGGGCTATATGGGATTTTCCCATTTTAAAGAGTGCATTGTTTTCTAATTCGAGAGGGGATGTTTTTTTTGTGTTTGTTTTTTCATGCGTTTTTGATATTGATATTTGATATTGATACTGCTTGTGGGTGGCTGGAGTTTGAATGAATTCCCTTATTTAACAGCGTCTCTCTGTTATCCATGTTCACAGAGCAAAGAGCCTCCAGTCTAACAGAACAGCCACATGACAAAAGGTATGTCTGTCTTACATTTTGTTTACTCATGTCTCACTGGGATTGCATTGCAGGCATAAAGTTTTTGTTTGCTGTTTGTTGTTTTTTTCCCCAGCAGAGATGTCATTCCTGTACACTGTAATTTATCGTAACACCAAATGAATCAGCAAATAATTCTGCACTTTATGTCAATCGTGGTTCTTTTGCAGAAGATAACAGGACGTTTTTCCCCCTTTCTTCAAATGTCCCTCGGAGCTAACAGCAGCATATAGGTTACCATGACTACTAGGTTGCTTGGTGACCGCGGGCTCTCTCTGAAGTTTGCGGTTGTCTTTTATGAAGCTTTTTTGTTCTTGTGAAGCAAAGCTGGTGTTAGGGCAGCCACTGGTGTTGTCTAGTGACAAAGGTACTGACGCACAAGCAGTGCTGTGACCCTGAGCTATTTCCATCTGTTTTTCTGTAACTGACTCACAGTGCCATCTTGCTCTTGTGTGGCGTACTTTCCAAATAATAGAGAACGAAGATTATCCTGGGACTTGGATGATTACAGTGTCTAATTCAAAATTATAACAAAGGATGCTTCCTGAAACATAGTGACACAGTGCATTTGCACCAAGAAAAGTGGCACTTAAGAGAAAAAAAAGGAAGAAAGGGCAAAAAATCAAGGAAAACAAGAAAACAACACATCCTTTTCACTTCTTGTCCCACTCTGCCTGTTTTCTATGGGTTGCCTTTAGCAACCATGCCAACGCCACCGTCCCATGCCCACTTCATCTATAGAGGCTCTCAAACTACAATGCCACAACTATGTAGCTCCCCCTGGTGGAAACCACCAGCTTGGCTCAGTAGTGACTGATTGTGTGGGTGGGAGATGAGCATCTTTTATTCTGGACACCTTTTGGAATTATAAGCTGAAGCACGTACCTGCACTTACAGCAATATATGTTTAAGATGAATGTTTTGCTGTTGCAGAGTTGTTATTTTGTCACTGAAGTGAACAGCCAGACCTGCAATTCTGCATTTATTTGACTCTTGCTTCCTGGCCCTGATACTCTTGGTGCATGTTAGTCCTAAAAAGTTAAAGTGTGTGTACTATATGTGTTTTGTGTGTGTGTGTCCATACATGTGGTTTTTCTACAGGGAGATGAGGTTCCGTAAGCGTGCCCAGTCGGCTGATGATGAGGGCAGTGTGGAGCTGGCCGAGTCCCTCCAACATCTCACCCTGTCAGAGTTTCTTAAAGAGTATGTGGAGGTCGCCCTCCATGTGCCAGATCGAGCTGTCTTAAAGACAGACTGTGCAGTTTCAAATAGGAGGACACACCACTTTGTTAATTAATATTCAGGATGAGGCTGAGGAAGGATGAAACCCCTCAGCTTCAGGCTAAGACTAATAACCACAGAATTCAAACGTACACAAAAACATAAACAATGGAGTGAAATGCTCTTATATTTTTGGTTATGGTGAGTTCAAAGAGTTGTCCTGAACTCTATTTTTAAGTTCTATTCTTTTGAGAACCGAGTGGCATTCAACATTTTTTTTTTTTTACCACATCATAACAAGGTGGGGTGCCCTCGCTTTTGAACACTGCATAGTCTGCCTTTAACTGTCTGGTGCAAAGAACCCCCCCCAAAAAAACCCTCAAACCTCTGGCAGGTTCACTCACTAACCACAACAAACCACAATGCACTATTACCTCCTCTCCTCTCCTCTCACTGTGAAATTACCTTGTTATTGTCTTTTAACAAAATGTACTTTCATGTCTTTGTGCATGTTTCTCACAGCTAGGGCTGGGCCATATATGGTGACAGCTTTGGAGGGATATCTATTGGTGCTGTCATAAGATATTTACATGCAAGTGACATGAAATATGATGACCCACCAGTCAAATAATAGAACAGAAGTTCCAAAAATCACATGCCTTTACTGTGATAAAGTGTTTAAGCCCTGAAAAGACAACGCTTATGCTTATCCAATATCCATAACTGCAAACGATATCTAGTCCCGTGGTATGAGCATCAATATATTGCCCAGCCCTAATCACAGCTAACTGTTTACTGTAGCCTCACAGGGTTGCAGAGAGTCCGTCTGATCTTTGTCTCCCCAGGTTTGCGTCCGTCACACTGTCAGTTTGTGTGAATGACATTTTAATCACTTTGCTTTAACATGTTTTTTTTTTTTATCTGATACCAAATGCTTAGCGCTGCACAAGCTGGTTGTCCTTTTCAGCCTGTCACCAGCAGTGTGAACTAACACGATCCATGTTGTAAACCAGTTTTATGTTTGTCTCCACCTGCTCTGACCTGTAGAACTCGCCTTTGTCTTCTCCTGGACTCAATCAGCCAGAAAAAAAAAGTCGTCACCAGCACATTTTTGCGCACAAATCATGAATAACCTGCTGCATGTGTTGCATGTTTCAGTTGTGGAACAGAATAAATGATGCAAGAATTAAAAGCAAATGAATAAAATGTTGCAGTGACCTTGTTATGTTTGCGCAGAATTGAAGAGGAAGAGTTGGACAAGTACAACGTCCCATCCAAGGTGGAGTCAGAGAAGTACAAAGTTATTCGCACCTTCAGTTTCCTGAAGAGCAGGATGTCCAGCACACGCAACAAGAACAAGGTACACAAAGGCGCACACACACACACACACACACACACACACACTTTCCTCTTATATTCAAGACAGCTGTATGTAGACTCTCAGCCTGGCTTGAAGAGACAGTTAAATCAAATTCTATGTGTAAGTAAAGGTCTAGGTGAGATGTTGTACATATGGGTGGTAGGTATGTCAGAATCAATACTTAGATAACAACACACCAAAAAAAAAAAAAAACAAGCAAAAAAAAAAAAAAAAAACAAAAACAGACAGAAGACAGAAGTAATTAATTATTGATCCCTGAGGAGAAATTGAGTAAAAATCTAGTGTTTTTTTTCTGAGATCAGTGTTTTGTTGGGCTGCTTTGTTTTCTACTTGAGGCCAGTGTTGCACTGTAGCTCAGTGTTTTTGTGCTAACGCAGCCTGTGTGTTGGAATACCTGAAACACAAAGTTTGTGCTTACTTGTTAATGTTTATACAAGGTAATACAAAGCAGTGTGTGCTGAATGAGACTTCTGTTTTTGGTGTGGTGTTAAATCAGGTATCAAGAATCCTGGAACTGGACTGGTTTTATCAGCTACCAAAATTTAAGCACCATGCGATCCCCAAAAAGAGGGTAAACTACCTAGGGGGACTATATTGCACACCGAACCGTAATCAAAGTGCTAATTCTTTCTGTAGAAGTACAAAGGTGTTTCAGTGTTTAACAGTACATTGTCTTTCTTTCTTTGTGTTTGGTCTTTATTTGGCTCTCTATCTGCTCTCTGCTATCTTTTTGCTCTCTGGGAGAAACGACCAGGAAATGTTGTTGGAAATAACTCAAGGTTAAAGTGACAGGCCAAACATGCCGTTTAAACCCTTGAGTAGCCTCTTTCCTTTTAATGATTAATCCCTTGTTAGTCAGTCAGCACACAGAGTGGAAACCCTCCCTCCCCTGCGCATGTTGTTTATTCTATGCTCCATTTCTGTGTCAGTGCCCTTTCATATGGTTTGGATAAAGATGGGGATTTCTTCTCACGTTATGTATCTACTAATAATCAAATTCGGGCAAGTTGACTCTGCAAATAGAAACTAGAGCCTCATAGCCTCTTTGATTAGTCCTCATGTCTCTGGCATGGTTTTCCAAGGGGAAAGTGAAGGAGAGAGAGGCCAAGGACAGGCATCTGAATGGACACCGCTTTGCCACGGGCCCCTGTATGGGTACCACCATGTGTCTGGTTTGTGACAAACCAGCATCTGGCAAAGACCTTCTGCACTGCTCCAGTAAGTAAAACACTCAACACTGGACTGACACAACCATCTTCAACATACCCCCTCTAGCTGCAGTTTGCACAAGAGACAGCAACTTTTTTTTTTTTTTTTGCAACAGATCAACGAAACACAAATCCGTCTTGTACATAATGTTTTCTCCTAGGTTGCACTGTCATTGTCCATAAGGCTTGTAAGGACTCTGCCCCGCCATGTCTGAAGGTGAGCCCTGCTTTGTCCGATTGGAATAAAAACAGCGTGCGCCTAAGTGTGGCATGCTGACTCATCTCCAGTGGAGCCTGTTGCATGGGTTGAATGTTTACATGCACTGCAGCTCAGCCGGACTCTCTCATTTGTACTTCTTAGAAACTTCAGGATAAGTATGCAGTTTCCATGGTGAAGAATAGGACAGCATCCCTTCCACAGAGTGAGTTCACAATACTGAGGTCAACGATTTTTCACCGTCTCATGCCTCAAGTTCTCATGCTTACTGATTTCAGCAGCGACAAGTACAATGTGGTTTTAGGGTGATTTTTGTGGTGTAATTTAGTGGTATTCTCTTTACCTCAGATTTCACAGTGAGAGAGAGCCCTCCTCAGTGTGTTATCCCCACCTCGACCTCCCTGCCTGTCATGACCCCTAAGGAGAGGAGGGACCCGGCACCCGTCCCCAGCCCCCTCTACGGGAGTCTCCCCAGTGCCAGTGACAGGTTGGAATCTCTGTTACACTGTGTGGATCATATTGTAGGATTTGACTTTACTGATGAGATTATTGAGAATACTAACAGTTATCCATTCCTCTGATTATTTTAGCAGGCTCAGTGAGAGTTCAGAGACAGAGTCTGATAACTGGAGGGTCATCGGCCAGTCAGAGGAGCTCCAGCAGGCGGCAGCGTCCTCCACTTCCACAGACTCCTCCCTGGGAGAAGGTACTGGCTGAAAACAGTAAACTGAGAAGGGTCAAAGTGAAGCCCAGGTAGAGATTCTAAAATGGAGGAAGATCTCCTTACAGGACATGTTTAGCAAATGATTAGAGCCACTGAATAATGATTATGTGGGTTTAACTGACACCGCGCAGTAGTGAATTGCTTTACTGGTGAGTCATTTTGTCCCTCTGCCTTTCCACAGACTGTGTGGATGCATATCTCCACAGTGATCTTACAGCTGATGCTGTGGATTATGAGGCGGAGTCATGGAGCCTGGCAGTCGAGCACAACTTTTGCAAGAAACAGGACAAACGAGTTGTCAAAAGGCAGGATGTCATCTATGGTGAGATTACAGCAGATGTCAGAGCTGTGGACCCCAGGACTGTTGTTTGTTCCTGACAAGATCATTGTTTTATATGTGAAGCTGAAGTAACCACTTAGATATTATAACTGTCCCCAGGGGTGCAATTCACTTCTAAGAGGAGGGGTAGGGGCCAATGTCAGCACTGACTGTTCTCAGAAAAAACAGGCTATACACAGACCAATTCAAATTCTCTTTTTGCTCACATATGAAAGGACAAACAACATTAAACAGAAAATAGAAAATTATTTAATCCCTTGAAAATTTCTCTCAAAAAAATGGAAAAAAGGCCATGAGCAAATTATTAAAAATGACCTGGAAATTTGCAAGAAATTGGCACAAGAGATATTAACTTTTAAAAAGTTACAAGAAAATGACCTGAAAATTTGAAAAAAGAAATTAGAAAAAAATACCTTAAAATGAGCAAAACAGTTTGGGAAATAAGCTAATATATTTTTTAATTACAAGAAAAAACTTTAGTTATTGTCAGATTTCTTATTTTGCTGTGTGGTGTGTGTGTGTGTGTGTGTGTGGGCTCCATCCACCCATACATGCAATATCTGAGCCTTTGCTGCCTCTTTTGAACAAAATTTGGGAAAATCGTGGATTTTGACATGGGGGTCTGGCATTTGGAATTAAATTCCGATCAACAAAAACAAAGTACACCCAGGGAGACTTAAAGCAGTCATGGGGGACGTCATGGTCACTGTTGACATATCAGTGTTGCTGTGATAGGTCCATAGACACAGCCTGTCCCAATCATATACATATCTGTGTGTGTCCTGAACCACAGAGTTGATGCAGACGGAGTTACACCACCTACAGACTCTGCACATCATGGCGGAGGTTTTCCGGCGAGGCATGAGGGAGGAAGTGCAGCTGGATGCTGAGGCAGTGGAGCGGGTCTTCCCCTGCCTGGACCAGCTCATCTTGTTCCACCACGCCTTCTTCTCTGTTATGAGAGAGCGGCGACATGGCTCAGCCCAACCTCAGGGTCACAGGAACTACCTCATCCAGCAAGTGGGAGACATCCTGCTGCAACAGGTGAGCCGCATCTTTCACATGCAAATGAGCGCAGGTGTAATCTGCTGTGGGTAAGTGGGCTGCATATGTGGATTGTTTTCTGCAGTTTTCAGATGAAAATGCAGAGAAAATGAAACAGGTGTACGGAGACTTCTGCAGTCACCACAACGAGGCCGTCGGTTTCTTCAAAGATCTTCAGCAACACAACAAGAGACTGCAGAGCTTCATCAAGGTAGCTGAGTAACCAGAGCAGAAATGTGTGATGCACTCTGTGAGCTCTCCAGTTTGACAGTTTGACATGACACTTGATGTTATTTTCTCTTCAAGCAACAAAGTAACAACTCTTTGGCGCGACGAAGAGAAATCCCTGAGTGCATCTTGCTGGTCACCCAAAGGATTACAAAGTACCCAGTGCTGCTGGAGAGAATCCTGCAGTATACAGAAGGTCAGTCCTCTACTGCCCTCTGCTGGTAGAATAGACGTTTCCATGTGTGTCTCTAAACAAAGTGCTTGTTTCTTTTTCTGCTCCCTCAGAGGACACAGAGGAGCATGCAGACCTTCTGAAGGCGCTGGTTCAGATTCGAGAGGTGATAGCAGCGGTGGACCTGAGCGTCAGTGAGTACGAGCAGCGTCAGAGGCTGCAGGAGGTGTGGAGCCGCATGGAGAACCGCAGCTCGACCAAGCTCAAGAACGGTCACACCTACCGCAAGCAGGACATGATGGGGCCAGGACAGACACTCAAACATCAGGGCCTACTCCTGTGGAAAACCGCCACCGGCCGACTTAAAGGTCAGTCGGACACGTACTTTATTGCCGGATGATTTTTTTATTTTTGCATCCTTCCCTTCTCACCCCTCTTCATGATCTCCACTATAGGTGATTTACCTGATGAAAATATACATTTTTTGGTAGCTGGCAACCAGGTAATGCTTTCTTTGTTTTTCCCGCAGATGTGCTGGCCCTCCTTCTCACCGACACCCTCATCCTCCTACAGGAAAAAGACCAAAAGTACACATTTGCAACTGTGGTATGTACAGCTTACCATATCTGGTGCATTGCAAAAAAACCCTCAACACTTATAAACATAACGACACCTGCTGTGTTAGAGTAAATTAACTTATATTGGGCCCATCATTCAATTAAGCATGATCATATTTTTCACCACCCTGACTGTGCTGCAGGATCAAAAGCCTCCAGTCATTGCACTGCAAAAGTTAATTGTTCGTGAGGTGGCCAATGAGGAGAGAGGAATGTTTTTGATCAGCGCATCAGCCGCTGGACCAGAAATGTATGAAGTTCACACCTCCTCCAAAGAGGAACGAAACACCTGGATGAGGCTCATCAGAGAGGCTGTAGAGAGGTGTGTACATCTGTGTGTTTGAATGTGTGTGTGTGTGAGAATTGATGTGCGGAAGGAGGGTGATGTAACTAAATATATTGAAATGATGTCCTATGAGCTTTTCTGTGATCATTTTTTAATGTTTTTTGTCTCTCTGTCTCTGTCCAGCTGTCCTGAGGAAGAGGAGGAGGACACGAGTGAATCAGAAGAGGAGAAGCGAGCTGCTGAAGCTCGCATTCAGAAGATCCATAAACTGCAAGGTACCGGGAATTCACCTAATGAAAACCCTAGAGCTTCCCCACCATGTAGTCGTGTAACAAATCTTAATCTCTGGCCATAATCCTTGCATGTTTGTCAGAGAGTCTGATGAGTCAGGACCAGCAGATCTGTTCCAGCCTGGAGGAGAAGCTGCAGATCTACGCAGATCTCTCGGCTCTGAGTGGGAGGATGGAGGCGTCTCAACTTGAACCACGACTGCTAGTCCAGCCGCACTCAGAGGAGACGCCCCAGGCCGCTGTGCTGCTGGCTGCAGCTCTGCAAGAGGGTCAGACTTTTACATGCACATATTAGGCATTCAGTAAACACTCACCGTTCAGCTGAAACAACATTATATCACAGTTTTGACACAAATATGTGTCAAATAATATCATTTTACATTTTAAATGGGTTTTAGATTTGTTAAATTGTAATGTTTTTCATGGCATCAAAAAAGTGAAGAGCATACACCCCAAAATAAGGTGGAGGTCAAAGGCCCAAAGTACATATGAAGTGGAAAAGATTAAGACTGCACACTTATCTGGTCAGTAGGTGCAACACTGAAACATGTAGATGCTGGCCCAACATACACTGACCACAAAAACAGGTTTACACTGTTCATCTTTCTTCATTTTGAATGTTTTCCACAACATCAAACATAAATTTAGGATGTAATCTGAAATACTTCTGCATCTCTGATTTCTCTCTGAAAAACCTGCAGGCTCTTGTGATTATCCAGCTTTTGACTCACACACACACACAAACACACTTGTAACTTAACCTACTCACTCAAAAACACATGAATGCACACAGACCCTTATGAGTGTCATGGACAAATGCACATACAAACACTTTTACTTACACACGGCTTATCGCTGCTGTTCCTTCTGCCCCCCCCCTCCAGCTGAGAACCTGAGGGCCGCGCTGTTGTCCCGGGCTCGCTCCCCGTCCAGCCATAGCCGGGACTCTGACACAGACTCTGTGTTCCCCCTTACACCTCTCGAGACCCCTTCAGACTCTGAGGCTTCACCTGGAGACCCAGACACTGTCGAAGGGGGTTGGACTGAGGCCCTTGTACTTCAATCCCTACCTCACCTGCTAAAAAGAGACCAACATGACATCAGCCTCAAGGTATTCTGCAGCACATGCTGATGAAAAAAGTACCCTAGCATTTAGTGGTTGTTGTTTGAAATTAGGATATAAATTGAAATAATAAATCACACTGCTAATTGGCGAGTTGTATAGCAGTGCAGTAGGAGGTTAATTAGTTGTTGATTTAATTTTTGTTCACAAATTGTGATGGTGGAGGTACGGCTGTATTGCAGTTGTATTACGTCGTCACTACAGACTCTCACAGCCTGTACTCTCGACTGTCACCTCTTTCCATTTCCTCACAGATGTGTGGCTCAAGCTTGCCAACAGTTGTTTGAATAATTTAGTACAGTGTATTAGAATTACATTTCAGGCTTAATGTGCTGAATTATTGATAAGCTCATAATAAAGGAAGAAGTCCATTTAGTTCTCAAGGGTATTTTGCCATTAAAAATGGATATGGAAAGTCATTCCAGTTTCCATGTCACGTCTGTGCTGCTGTTTGCAGCTTTTTGTGACCTGTGAGGTAAATGACTCTGATAACGCAGAGTAATTGTCTTATTGACCGCTGTGTGATAATTTAGGAGACAGCATGGTTAGGCACAGTCCGACCTCAAGGTGGCACAAATGTTGCATGATCACAGTGACTCCAAATTTTGACTCTGCCTTATTCTGCCAGAAGAATAAATCGTTTTAAAATCCCTATGGGTGGACTGTGCAGTGTTTTATCCATTATCTTTAATGTGTGAAATTAACATGCAATCTTTGAAAAGATGCAAGAAAAACACAATCTAAGACATATAATCTGCATGTGTTGGGTGGTTCACAGGTTACTCAGAGTGTCCAAAGCCTGACGCAGTTACTCTACAGTCTACAGGTGAGCACACTGCAGTCTGCTGACTTCCTTCATATTATTGTTACCTGGCTATGTTCCACAACACCCCTGCCCTTCCCCCATACACACACGCACACATGCACACATGCACATGCACATGCACATGCATGCCACTCAAAACACTGTATCTCCATTGTCATCTACCCGTTGAGCCAGTTAAATCCTGAACAAGCAAACTTTCTCTAAAGAGACATCCTGTATTAGTATCATATTCAGGTTGCTCAGCATGAAGCCTCATTGTTTGCCGGTGCAGTTTCGACAGACAGAGATCCAACAATCAGCTCAATTGTCTGAAGCCACAGGTAGCGAGCAGTGGGAGAGAGAAGCCTAGTTTGTTTTTAACAAGAGGCTAAGAGGATCATTTTGCTATGCATAAATTGTTGTGTGGTATTTCAACTGTGATCACCAACCCATCTTCATAGTCAAATCTTATATTCTTTCTATCACGTAAACCTTAAAACATCAGTTTTTCTGCTGGTGACTGAATCGTTTGATGAATGTTTATGATAAGATTTTTTTTTTCATCATAGATTCCTATTTTCCCACATCCCGCAGTAGAGGCTGATCGTAATCTCTGTCACATTTTGTTATCCAAATCACCTTCTCCTATTACCTGTTCTTAGGAAGTGCATGTGGTCAGTGTGGCGGGTTAGCCTCAGTACATTTGCATGAACTCCAGTCTGTCCTTTTGTTTCTGTCCAAGGCCGCAGTGACCATGCAGGACAGTTGTTATGAGGTGCAGAAGTTGCTCCTCCGTGAGAGCGAACGTCCTTCACCCCGCGTCCAGCGACCACACCCTCCCAGTGTCCGAGGCACCACCCTGCAGGAACAGGAGAAGCAGCGTAACCTGGAGAAGTGGCGGGAGGAGGTGGCGGCGGCTCAGCGGCTCCATGGTCAGCTGCGCCAGGAGAGACAGCGCTGGGAGAGAGAGTTCCAGGCTCGGGAGAACCAGCAGGAGGAGCAGGAGTGCAAGCTGGAGGAGAGGGAGAGGCAGTGCCACCTGGAGGCTGAGAGACTGAGGCGGGAGAGAGAGGAGCTGGAGGAGCAGCTGGAGGAGTACCAGCAGAGCCTGGAGCGGCTCAGGGAGGGCCAGAGGAGTGTGGAGAGGGAGCGTGAGAGGCTGGAGACCCAGCAAAAGCTGCTCCAGAGCTGGAGGCACAGTCGGCAAAGGAGCCTGCCCACTCCTATGGTCATCCCTCTGCATGGGCAGCAGGTGTGTTTCTGAACGAGCCGGACTGCATTTGGTTGGGCAAGGTCTATGTGTGAAATTTGTCTGAACCGTTTCTTCTCTTTCAGAATAAGTGCTGTGAGTCTTTTGTGAAGGTCTAACGCTGAATTTTTGCCAAGTTGTTGACCCTGAATGTGAGCACAGTCAGTTAGACATACTGCATATGTGAACCATGGACATACTATACCATGGATAAGGCCATTAATAATGGCTTTTTTCTAAGACATCTAGCAGCCTGAGTTACGCTGCCCCACTCATTTACACACAGCAGCTCAATCCCCTCTTGATATACGACCTGCAATAATGAGAGCAATTTCAGCATCATTCGTCTTAGTGCTCTGCAGCTCCACTCACCAATAAACAACTTAATGATTGATGATAATTAAACCGTTGCAAATAAAAACTCCGACAAAATAATTAAAACCAGAGGCATGCAGCACCAGAAAACCAATCAATCATGCCCAAAAGGACTTAAATTATTCATATCGACCGTTTGTTTGAAAAGCGGCGCAGTGAAATATCCCCTGCAGCTGGAAGGCATGCAGGGAGAGGATAAGGAGAACACTGTTCTCCTTGCCCTTAAAATTGCAGCCTCACATGGAAAGGCTAAGGTTAAAGCATGATCGGTTAAATGAATATACCACATGTAGCCTTGCCAGCTTCCATAGGGCTGTGGCTTCGTGTTGTTCATTTCAGCAGGTGTGATTGTTCAAAACACACAGTAGTGGAGTGGACAGACAAATGAAGGAGACTCAATATTTTCTCCTGTCCTCATTAATTTACATGCGTCCCTGGGCTTTTCTAGGCTAGACATGGTGAAACTCCGGCTTATTTGTTTCCATTCATCTATTTTAGTCAGTGTGGAGGCCGAATTAACAGAAGTCTGACAAAGGCTCGGTGGTGAGGCAATGAGAGTCCTAGTGTTCCCTGCTAATGCCTAGCCAGAGGCACCGGGTCAGAGGGTCAGAGACAGATCGAATGACGTACACAGACACTCTCTCAGGTCCGCTGTAATTAGCTGCACTGCCTGAGCTCAGGAGAGGAAGGGGCATGTTGATATGGAGAGCGAAGAGGAGCTTAAAAAGGAGAAGGAGGAGGTGGATACTGGGAGGAGGCGTCGGAGCGTTGACCAAGCTGCAGCAGTGGCACATTACACATACATGAATTTGCTGTAGGGCATAGAAGTGAGTTGAGCCTGTTCCTCAGTCTACAACATCAACTTTAGAGCTGTCAAGTTGTATCGGTAATTTTTTTGCTATTTCAGTTTTTAAAAGACAGTAGATCACAAGGTCAAAAAACAGTGTCCTTCAGAGATTTTGTCCTCTAGGTCAGATTATGGAAATTATTTTCCGATCCCTGAAGCAAACGCATAATGCAGTCGCAGTGCTGAATAGATTCGCTGGTGTATAAACCGTCTATTGTGTACACTCTCTTCATAAGCTCTCATCCTGGCGAGAATTATGCCTTCCCTCTGTGTTTATGCTCTTTGTGTGCATCTCTTCATCTTTCTCCACTGTTGCTGAATGTGACCTTGTCGTTTGTTTGCTCCCTCAGGATTCAGTACCAGGTCAGTCCAAGGACCATGATAATGGCTCAGTGTTTGTGAATGAGGCTGCGTTCACCAGCACCGCCATCAACAACCGCCATGTCCATCACAGAGGAAATGACCCCAGTGCCCACAACTGTTTGAACACCCTGCTGGCTCGATCCAACTGCAGACAGCCATCCATCCCTAAGACTCCCCACCCTCACTCAGACTCCCCAGGCTGGGGAGTGGGAACAGGCTGCCTCTACTCCTCTACAGGAAGGCTAGGGCTAGAGCACACACCCAACGGTAAGACTAAGAAACTAACTTCAAATAAATGGGAATTTTAGTGATTACCTGCCATAGCACTTTTAGTTTTAATGGCGGATGTTCAACACTGAGAATTCATTTTCATCATGGATTTGTATTCTGTCCTCCATGGTTTGCTTGACATGGGATGTCATCATAGTGGAGTCTGTCTGTCAGTGTGTGCACACATTCATTCAAGAACATGAACCTCACAATATGTATCATGATACACAGGTCACAATATGATTTGTGATCTGAACTGAACTGATTTGTATCCTGATACATTGCAAAACTGTATAGAAGTGATTGAAAATGTATTATAGAGCTTAATACAACCTGCTGTTGTAGGTTGTACAGCAACAACAAATCAAAGCAATTTAATTCCATGTCCCTAGTCCAATTTATTCAAACACATTTAGCACAATGCACTTACTTAAAGGACCATACCAGTGATTTTGAATGTTTGACCCATTTACTTAAATTTACCAACATTTTACATCACAGCAAACCTTGTGAAAGATTTCACAGCTTATAATCAAAATCCCTTGATTTTAAAATCAGAGTTTGTAGTTGAAACCCCCCACCTTATAACGTTCTACTTCTGTGGCTAGCCAAGGCGTTGCCATTCATAAACGACTGACCTCATAATTTGCTGTGTAAGGAAAGGTTTCCCTGGGGACTATTTTCCGGTGGAGAGACACACAACAGTGCTGCAAGTACATGCATTTTGTAGATATTAGACCAAAAAGTGCAAAGTGCAAAGTCACTGGCATGCACTCAAAAGTAGATGTGATAAAGTCATATGAAAATGAATTGCATAAACAATGCATATCGCTCCAAGGGGCGAGAGAACTGATACAGTATTGTTAAAAAATAATACTGTGATACTCAGCCGTATCAATTTCACTACACAGCTCAAATGCTTATGCCAGTTTCCCCTCATAGATCACATGGTCTGATTAGATTTTGGAGCCCCTTGCCAGATACATATATTACTACATGTATTACTGAGTAAAAACAGATTCACTTGAAACTGCTGTGGCTCCTTTGTACTTTACGACCCAGAGTTCATATTAATACTGACCGTGTGCTGTGTGAAGACAAATGTGTGGACACAGAAACATTTGCTAATTAATGCATTCATTATCTAGGCAGCTCGAGTGCCTCTTGTTCTGCTGGACATCAGACAGTGCAGTAGTCACAGTAGGCCATGTTATTATGCTGTCTAAAATCACAATACAAATGAAAGATCTGGTTGCGGTGAGAATGTAAACAAGCACTCTGATCGCTGCTTTTTTCCCATGCATGCACACACACAGGCACACACACACACACACACACACACACACACACACACACACATACCCATATGGCTCTCAAGGCTATCACTGTTTCCTCAGTGAGGCCTTGCCTGTCCTTCCTGTCAGTTAATCAGTGTCTCCTGACAAAGAAACAACCCCCCCAACACCACCTCCACCAGCACCTAGCCAGGGCCTGCCTGCCAAGGAAAAGAAAATCAATGGCTTCTCTATCTATTGACTGGCAGGGCAGACAACAGCATGTGAATCACAGTTCACAGGCGATAGCTGACTGATTGGGGCATCGATTTAAAAAATCTTTACAAAACTCATTACAGCATGACTTGTCATCACATCAGGAAAAGGGGGGAGGCGAGAGGAGGGAGCGTGGAATGAGAAATGCAGACATGTATTAATCTTTATTTCACTCGAAAGGCGTCATCTACATTCAGGCATCTTTTTTTCCGTTCTCACTCATAATCCATGCATGACTCATTCATAATAGCCATGTGAGGCAAGAGAAAATGACAGGTCACATGCGAATTAGCCCCAGCCCTTTTTAAATTGGGGTCACTGGAAGTGATACAGGGTAGCTGGGATTGTTTACCAACTGTAGCAGGCAGCACAATCTCTACCCCATTGATCAGCTTATTAACCTTTCCCAGTTATTGACCACATGCGAGCCCCAGTGAAACCTGAGTCACTTGTTAACAAGACGGGGTGTGCATACTTAGCCGCCATCTACAACCGAGGGTCCATTTCACCTGACATGTGCCCACAAAGCATTTCCTCTTGGGCCTCATGAGCGCCTACAATGCAATTCTCCCGTCCAGTTTGAGATAAATTTCATCTGACGTGTGTGCTGCAGAATTCACAGTTGCTTCTCTTATGGGGTTAACTTTCTATCACGCCGGCATTCAATGGCTACCCCATTTCTGCTCATTTGCTCTGAATAAAGCTCCCCAATCTTCCAATTAATTCAAGATTCGATTCCCACCACTGTAGGGAGTCATTTGATCATTCCGTGTTCATTCTGAGATTTTAAAAGCTCCCATATGCAGCCTCTGCTGATCAAGTGTGTGACAGGTTCGTCGAGGAGCTCAGTATCTCGCCCTAAAAAGGAAAGGAATTTCTTTTAAATGCAAATGCGCCATTGTGCTCTCAGTCACATGGATCAAAATATGATTTTGCTTCTCATCCCCACCTGAGTGTGTGAGGATTTTCTCACACACACCCACACCCGTTTTCAATCAGTGGATTTCCATAATGTGCTTCTGCGCCGGGTAATCTTGGAAAACCAGTTGGATGGAATTTTCGGAAATTACCTCTGATCTGATGAATCGAATCAGGTTTTGAATCAGGGGAGAGCATCATGAGTAGGACAAAGAAGAGAAAGAGATTAAACTAGTCCACTAGTTTCATCTCTTTTGTAAATTTGTAATTTAATGCACACTTTGTACAAGCTAGAGCAGCACCAGGCACCATATTATAGAACCCAAATGCTCATGCAGGTTTTTTAATGAAGCACTTTTAGTTTTTTAGGCTATCCCAGGCTCTGACAGTCAGTCGGTTCAAAAAAATTTCCCCTCCCTTTGTTGGCCACAGTTTTTGCTCTAGGAGGCTGAAATCTGGCATGGAGTCAAGTGTGTGTCTGATGGGGTGTGTTTGTGTTTATGCCAATTGGCTAAAGGTAAAATTGGCTAGTCATCGTCAAAAGGCTCAGCAGAGGCTTCTTTTTTGGTGGTGTGAGTTCGACCTGCTATCTCACTCCACAAAGCTGTGCCGAAAGGCTGAAATTTGCCGTGGAGGTCAAGTGTTTGTGAGTTTGTGAGTTTTTGTGTGTGTGTGTGAATGCGTGTCCCTGATCGCAGCTATTGCGAGTTCACGCTTGATCAATAACTCTTTCTTTTACCTTGCCTAAATAGTATACCATTTCTTTCTACCGCATGAGGGTTTATGTCTCTAAGGGGTCATCTATTACTTCATGGCCGGCAGTGACCTGACACCTGCCCAGAGTGCTAGCTCTAAGGCAGGGAGTGAGTGAGTCTTTATCATCTGGCTGCACACCGCTGTCTCATCTATCAGAGGCCGGGCCAGGTTCTGTATCATGGCTAACAGTATTACTCCAACAAAGACGGCTATAATTAATCACAGAGAGACACATTCCTACAGGGACACAATGAGGCAATTTATAGTTCACACCATCTGTCACTGCAAGCCATGACAGCACACCTGTCCTAATGCTAGACAGCTCTCACCATGCACACATGCACACATATGTGAGCATGCAAAAATGCCAAAAAACCCCCTCAAACACACACTCAACACACTCAAACACACACACACACACGCAGACACACTGTTCCATGCACAGCATTACTACAAATGCCACTCTTCTTTCACTTCCTTTCGCAGATATTCTTTCATGTGATAATAATGTTGCATTTTATTGATCGCTGTTGGGTGCCCCCTCCCCCACTCCCTTCCTTCATCTCTTCTCGTCAGTCGTCGTGCCAAGAGAGGCAGCTGTCATTGAATCCTAAATATGATGATGATGTTGACAATTACAATGACTGAAATGGCTCTTCTAAGTCAAGGCTAAATGATTGATGACTAAGAACTGCATTTTTTTGTGTGTGTGTGTGTGTGCTCATTCTCACTCTAATACCCCAGCGCAGGATGGAACGGCAGACTGTGCCTGCAGCTGCTGTGGCTGATCTATATGCAGTTAGTGATTAGATGAATGGGCTAAACAATTAGACTGAGCTCATTAAACAAGTGGCTAGACATCCTATCCTGATAATTATTTTTCAATGGTTACCAAATGATGCTGTCTCCTGGGTTATAATCTGTGCAGATATTTTTTCTGCTTGAATGCACCCTTTATTATGCCATTTAACTTCCTGCCATTGTGTTCATTTCTCCTTCTCTTTTTTCTTTTTTCTTACTACAGTCATTTAGGAGATAATGTATGATTCCATAAGTGTCTGTAGCTGTGTTTAAAACAATGTCTTTCTGTTATGGTGTGCCCCGTCAGATCTAAACAGCCACAGCTACATCAGGGAGGCCTGGTCGTCAACAGCAACGGGAGCTGACCAGTATCCGGTGCTCCCCCATCCCAGTGACCCTCAACTTGACCTTAATGTGCTGGTTTCCTTGGAAACAGACAGTGTCGGGGAGGAGGGCAGGGAGGAGAACATTGTGTACCTCTGAAAGTGGAAAGACTCTGAACCCCAACCCAGCACTTGGAGAGCAAAGACGTTCGTGAAGGATCGGAACCCAGAGCAACTTCAAAAAGCATTACTCTCCTCTTTTGCTCAGTGTATGTGTACATATGTGTGGGTGTGTGAGTAAGTTTGTTTGTGTAGTACATCGGGTGAACGGGTTCCTGCAGCCATACCTTGTCCCCTTTCCCTCAGTTTGCCCCTCTCTGTCCCTCCCTTACTGCCTGCCTTCCTCTTTCTCCCATCCCTACCATCCTTGTCCCTCAGGCTCTGTATTTATTAAATTTCCCACAAAAGGAGAACGAGCGGACCCAATAATCACTGAAACATCAGGCTGCACCTCTCCAGTGGGTGACTGTCTGACCAGGGAATAAACTGCACCTCCTTCATCTACCAGAAAAGCTCTGTTTCTGTACAGGACGAGCATGACGTGAAGCTAAGCACATTAGAATTGAAGGATGAGATGAGACACTGCGGTCACAGGGGATTCAGTCCTACCTTTTTCAGACTGTCTGCTTGTAACTATCATTTCTTTTTATCTGAAGGACTTTCTTGCTGTTTAGAGTAGAAAGTGGAGTTGCTATAGATTTAAAAAAAAAAAAAAAAGAATGCTGCAGCTGTGTTAATCTGTCGGTTTTATCAGAGCATGTAGACTTAGCCACATAGGTTACAGTGGTCAGACCAAAAGCTTGGACAAACTATCTCCCCTCAACATGTAATGTAATATAAAACATGTACTGGGAAATTGTGTGGCATAGAGAGGAACTTTGGATCAAACCAAATGTGGCTTCTTTCTTCTTCTTTCATGTGTGTCCAGTCAGTCGAAGTCATGCTCCGTCAGAATCACGTTTAGTTTGCACATGGATACGGTCAAAAGATAACGTCTGAAATTATCCTTGCAAGCATTCAGAACAAAAAGCGGCATTGCAGATACTGTTGTGCTTCACGCTAAAATAAGACACTTGAATATTGTTTAGTACATTTACAGATTATCTCTCATGGGAATTTTTTTTTTTTTGTGCAAAGAGATCCTTATGCCAATGCTTTAGTTTTCCTTAGTTGCTTTTTTAACAAACACATTAAGGATTAATGATGGTGAACATTGTTAGGGGAGCAATGGTTTCTTTACTGTTGCAGTTTTATTTCCTAATGAGACATCAAAGCAGTGGCACAGTTTTGGTGTCAATATGTGGTTTTGAAACCACGTGTATAGTTCCATGCCCTTATTTATTACAAGAGTTGTAGTGTTTTATGGTTCTTTGTGAAGGGTTGTGTTGTAAATAAAATAAATATATCTGTATAAACAGACAAACAACTGTATTTTCCTGTTTTGTGTATGTGCATTCAGGCGTTGCTGTTACAAATAAACAACTTTGACTGAACTTGGAATATCACTTTGCCTTTCTTGTGGCTAAAAAGGCCGTATGGGGCATTAATAAGATATATATGTCGATTCAAACACTAAATGGATTGTTGAAGCTGAGCATAAACAGAACCTCACATTCAAATGGTTGGTGTAAAATTTCATGAATATGCATCCAATGCGGTGGAAACACCTAAAATATGCTGCTGTTCAGTTTCCAGAAATGACAGGTGGTAGACCAGGTGCATCAACGTCGCTCTCCTACCCAGTTGAAGTGAGCATCATGCACCTCTGAGCTGTATTCATGAAAACCTCAACACTATTGGATCAAAGTTTTTCAAGTTTGAAAAGACTAATAAACAGCCTAAATGGCAGATGGATGGATCATCCAATATTTGAAAAAATCTCAGAATTTTATACCCATATAAACCTTTCCTTCAACTGAAAGGTATGAAGCATGACTAGAACTGGAGTCCCAGCAGTGATATGCCTTGTATGCTGCACCTGTGCCTGTGTGGCCTCTGCACCTCTCCCTCTCTCCTGTCTCTCACCCTCTGATGGGACCGGGCAGAGACGGCCACTATCGTCGGACGCTGATAGAGCTGGGCCGTTTGTTGATCCTCTTTGTACTTTTGGCCCTTTAAAGGTTTCCGTTACACTTCCTTTCCACAAAGTAGCCTCTGCTGTTAAAACAGAGATTACCCTCTTCTTCATCAGCGCCTTTGAGCCTCTGGTGGCATTCCTTGGCTAATTGGATTTGAAACACTGCACACACACAACCGTCTGCATGCAGCGGCCTTGTATTGTGGCATGCTGGATGGGGCATTAAATGGTTAATATAATCAAAATGCTCCTGTTTCACTCTGCGGCTTTTGAAGTTGGCTTCTGGTTTCTAAGGAAATCTGTCAGGGTCTACCAAAGACACTGAGCAGCTGTTTGAGGTGGAAATGTGTGTGTGTGTGTGAGAGGGAGAGAGAGAGAGAGAGAGAGAGAGAGAGAGAGAGAGAGAGAGAGGAACAAAGCTTATCACAAGCTTTTGGTACATATGCCATAAAGGCACGCCTATGTATATGCTTTTGTGTGTTTCATAGTGCACTCAGGTCAGGCACACACACACGCACACACACACACACACACACCGTCTCTCTCTTACTAAGGAGTACATGCCAGTGGGCCAGCTGGATACAATGACCTCACAGGCCAGGCTGACAGGCTCTCTTGATACCAGATAGCATTACAAATTTATTAATTCTGACCTCTTTCCAGACATCATGACTGCAAGGATCATGACTAACAAAATGGACAAAACAGATGTGAGTTATTGATTATATAGTATGCAAATACGCGGTAGCGGTGTGAATCTAATGCAGTGTTTTTAAAAAGATTTCAGCGGTCTCTCGCTTGCCTCGCTGACCACACAATTGCAAGATGCATGGTTTCATCTCTGGTATAAGGTTCAGTGCACGCCGATAGATTCAAACTGGTGTAGCATTTAAATACTTAATAGCTCTTTAGTGTTCCAGGCCCTTTGCTTTGCTCTCTGTGGATTCAATAACCAAGAAGTTATTCCTCCCTCATTAAGCAGTAAAGATACTCCAGAATGTGGCCTCGCACTGTCTCCCCTTGTTATTTTAATGACCCCTGTGGAAGGTTACCAATACACCAAAGGAAAAACCGATAAGTGGAAAAAAGTATTATCGCTGAGTCATCTGCCAGGGAGGAACGCAGCCCTCCCCAAAGGGAACTGTAATGATTTCTGTGGGCGTACCGAATAAACCTGCCCGGCCCAAATATAAATCCCAGTGAGCAGCGCTTTTATGAGAGACCTGAACAATACACAGCATATACACAACTTATTGGATTTCTCTTGTGGCACAACAGCTACTAGGAGGGAAAATCTATGTTCATCGTAATAATTTTTATGTAGTTTTTCTCTTTTTAAGACTTTTGCCAAGTTTTTTTTTTCTTCTTCTTTTTTGTGGTGTTGGCACGTAGGATACTTAGGCTGATAAATTGAGAAAACTTCTGACTCATGCGGTATATAAGGGTCAAGAGATCAAAACATGTGTAGATGCCGCTCTGCTCCAGTGGATACAGTATACCCAGAGGCTTTTACTCTGCTCGCTGCCTAAATATTTCATTACAGAACTGATCAATCTCCTTGGTAAACCCACCTTCTAGTACCTGTGCATTTTTAAAACGGTTTGCACAGACTGTAATGTTATTTTTGAGGTGAGATTTGAAGTGACAGACCCGTCTCCTGCAGCGGTGTCAAGGCCAAGAGCGACACTATTTACCCCAAAATAAATGCTAATTACACAAACATTCGACAGCTTAGATGTCACAAAGCACAAAGTGGTGGCATATATGGCCAGAAAGCTGGTTTATATATTTTAGTTATATGAATAAGCACGACTCTAATAGAAATAAGGGTGCTACATCTCCAGATCATCCCTCCTCTTTCTCTTGCATCTTTAATTGTCCTTTTCAGGTAAGGTAACCACTCCAACTCCTACCTGACGGAGGAGTTTCCATTTAGTGTGACGTTACAGTGGACATGTTAGAGCGACTGGTGTCACAGCTGTCACCATAGATGACACTGAAAGAAGGGAACCCAATATGGCACATGGCTTGGCTCAAACTCAAATGTTATGTGCACATGTAATGGTCGAAAACATGTCCCCTTATTGTAAGAGATTCGGCTTCGAAACACAACGATGAGCAAAACAAGCTTCATTTTAGCTCCAGGCGAATGGAAAAAAACATGTTTTTAATGCGGCTTATTGGTTAGAATGCCACAGAGGATTGAAAGACATTGATAATCCATGGACTTCAAATAGGCTTTTAAACACCTATAGGCCACCAGAATCAATATAGAAGTGATACATCCATCAGCGCCCCATTTCTGCCTTCCCTGTCCCTCCTCTATTTTTTTTTTACCTCATGTTTCTTTCTGTACATCCGTCTTCCTCTCCCTGGTGTCTCAGTGGCTGTCAGTAAGGTTATAGGCTATCTGCATTCAAGCACATAATGCATAAATGGCTGATATTGATATACATGTTGGGGGATGGCTGTAAACAGGCAAGGGCTTGAAAACAATTGCCAGACTGATTCCTTGAGATGCAGAGATGTTTAAAGACGCCATTTCATCTTCATTTTTGGGAATCTGCCCCGTCGGTCACCTTACCCAGGATTTGATGAGAATACTGGTATTTAAATGATCTCTATGTCTACAAACAACACAATCAGAAGCTGTAGCAGCAGGTTTGATAATGTAAACCAGACTGTTCAAATTTTGTTAGGAGTCTACAAGCAATTGAATAGAAAATGACTGAAGTCTTGAAGAAGGCTAGTAGATGTTTTTCTTGATGCTGGATAAGGATCATCACTGCAATCGCTAAATCTTGCACTGAATAATCTCAGAACCTGTTAACAATCCTGAAACTAAATTCTATCACTAATTATATACAGCAGTACCAAGTAGCTAGGCCTAGCCATTTTCCTGTTTTCTTTTCTGTCTTTTCTGTCTCTTTCTGGCCTGTAACATTCTGCAGATAAACATGTCTAAATTGTGGCGCACTGCAGCGACAGAAAAAGTTCACTCAAAGCATTTGTTGACCATGTATATTTCACTTTCACAAGACTCTTGTTGGATTCTCTGGAGTCTCTGACCTCCAATTCAAAAATACGGCGAAGCTGCAGACTTTCAGCTGCAGTGTAAGCCGGTTTTAAATGACCCTTTGGATTGGTTTATCTGCAGAACCTGTGATTTCAAAGATGCCATGAAAGATGCTTTGAATGAAGTTGACTCTCACATTGCAAGGGGTCATTTCACTGTAAAAAGAAAAAAAAAGAAAAAAATGCATGTAATATTGCTTCATGCTGCTTTAAATGTTTGAGGTTGTGTTTTGAAGCAGAGCTGTGTATCAGGAGAAGGAAAAAATGAGTTTGAATAACTGAGACAGAGCGTTGCTGCATGCAACATCTGTTTCATGCCACCTGTTAGACGCTGTGCTGCTACAGGTTCCTATCAATGGAGTATTTTGACATGCCATTTCTGGAGAAGTACATCCACTGTCTGTTACCTGTCAGCAATGCCCTCATCAACATTTGCCAACAACATCACGGGAGCAATGTGTTTGTCAGTGTGTATGCATGTTGTGTGTTGTGTGTGTTTGAGGATGTATGTGCAGGAGGAAAGTCCTCTAGACAGAAACATAAGTCTGCATCTGTGTCTAATGTGTGAGGAAATTATCTCTGTCTCTTTCAAAGTCAGACATTGTTAGAAGCTTGTTTGCTAGGAGTGTAAACAGCACAGCTTCAGTCAGCTTGGTTTTGTTGACAGCCAGTACATTTACATGCATAGTAGTTTTCCATTATTCTTATTTCCAATATGACAGGATTCATGTAAACAGCATATTCTGTTTGGATATTCCACATTAGGCCCTCCTCTGAATGCAGCATTTTCTGAAACACACCTACTTGTAAACATTATAAAAGACTTGGATATCGACAGTGACATTTTCAGTAAGGTGGTTAAGATTTCCTATGTAAGAAAAAAAGGCAAGGATTCTTAAAATAATCTTACTAACCTCAGCCAATCTGCTCTTGCATAGTATATTATTCTCAAAACAAGATCAAAAAGACGTTTTTGGTAGATGTAAGATTGCAAGTCTTGGTTAGGCAGCTGACTCTTAAAGTAGTGTTGCACAGCTAATAGTCACTGGGCCCTGTGGATGGATAAATGGCCATTTGTTGAAGATAGTTCCAAATGTAGCTGCCTGTAAAACAACTAACATCTTCATTAGTATACGTTATTATAGTGTTTTTATTGTTTATGCAAGCCTTAAAGACATCAAATGAGGCCTATTGCTTAAATGAATCAGCTTTGAGGATGCTGAGGGGTGTCCTCCCCCCCCCCCCCCCCCCCATTC
>OMLB01054258.1:0-18001 GCA_900302555.1 Myripristis jacobus
AGACACATCTCTACATCAACTGTGCAGAGGAGACTGTGCGAATCAGGCCTTCATGGTCAAATAGCTGCTAAGAAACCACTACTAAGGAAAGGCAACAAGCAGAAGAGATTTGTTTGACATTCCTTGTGTTTCTTGGCCCAAACAAAGTGGAAATCTGTGCTTTGGTCTGATGAGTCCAAATCTGAGATCTTTGGTTCCACCTGTTGTGTCTTTGTGCGACACAGAAAAGGTGATCTGATGGTCTCTAAATGCATGGTTCCCACCGTGAAGCATGGAGGAGGTGGTGTGATGGTGTGGGGGTGCTTTGCTGGTGACACTGTTGGGGATTTATTCAAAATTGAAGGCACACTGAACCAGTATGACTACCACAGCATCCTGCAGCGACATCCTGCAGCGACATCCTGCAGCGACATGCCATCCCATCCAGTTTGTGTTTAGTTGGACCATCATTTATTTTTCAACAGGACAATGACCCCAAACACACCTCCAGGCTGTGTAAGGGCTATTTGACCAAGAAGGAGAGTGATGGAGTGCTGCGCCAGATGACCTGGCCTCCACAGTCACCTCACCAAAACCTAATTGAGATGGTTTGGGATGAGATGGACCGCAGAGTGAAGGCAAAAGGGCCAACAAGTGCTCAGCATCTCTGGGAACTCCTTCAAGACTGTTCAACCATTTCAGGTGACTACCTCTTGAAGCTCATGGAGAGAATGCCAAGAGTGTGCAAAGCAGTAATCAAAGCAATGGGTGGCTGTTGTGAAGAATCTAAAATCTAAAACATGTTTTGAGTTATTTCACCCTTTTTTTTTTTTTTACTATATGATTCAATATGTGTTCATTCATAGTTTTGATGCCTTCCGTGAGAATCTACAATGTAAATAGTCATGAAAATAAAGAAAAAGCATTAAATGAGAAGGTGTGTCCAAACTTTTGACTGGTAGTGTACGACCAAGGATGGTACACATTTTTCCAGTACACGCAGGAATCCTTCAAAATAGTTTTCACATGGCAGCTGCAGCAAAATGATCTCTGACATCAGACTCTTGACATGAGCATGTTGTTTACAGTAATCACACGAGACATACGATAAGGCAAAGGAGGCAAAAGTGAACAAAGTCAGCGTGAACACGAGTCAAAAATGTGGAAGTCACATTATGCGCTGATCAGAGATTTCAGCCAGCTGATAAACACATCTCAAAGAAGTGAGGGCTGTTTGAAAGCTGGAGTGTTGAGGGTGGGTTTACAGATGGGTAGCAGAAATAATGGGGATATTTCACACAGCTGTGAGCCTGCAACCCGCACTCAGGCGGACTCTGCACTCGGCACTGTGGCTCTAATTGGGTTTTTACGTGACCCAAAGTGTGATTATCCACGCTTTCCATTTTCATTACAGCACCTTCATTACACATCACCGCCCAGGGTCTCTAGGCCAATACAGTTATAACATCTTTAAGGCAGTAAGAAGAAAACAAGCAAGAGAAATAGAAGACTGATTTATTTTTGCACTGCTTTCTGCGCTGTCAAATAACACCTATCCCTAGTGGGCAGCCTGCAGATGATAGTGGAAACAAATATGTTTGCCAAGCACATATCATGGTTTTCCACATTATTTTTCTGTAACCTGTCAGTAATGTATTCACAGATATGACAGTCTTGTACCTCTCACTGAAATTTAGATATGCGTGCGTCACGGGAAGACAAACAAATTGTGCCCTGCTTTTACATCAGCTCATTGGTGATCCTGAAGACAGCAGGTCTGCAATAATTAAGATGGATGTGGCAGACTTTCACATGTAAATTCAATGAGCAGAAACCCACAGGATGACTTGACAGATACAAAGACATATTTATGATGTGCAAAGATAAATTATGATGCACTCTTGAGTCCATCCATTGACCATTAACATGCAAATAAGAGGGGATGTTCCAGGAAATTTGTCAACAAAATCCAATAATGATGTGATGTGTGAGAAACGTGAAACAGATTCCTTTTGTCAACCTGCTGCACTGGAAATGTAAGATGACTGGCTGTGCTTATATACATCATGTTTTTCCAACCTGGCATGACATATTGGACTCACCATGTAATAAATCTTGAGAACAAGAATCAATTAAAAACAGGTCAACGTGTCAGAATCAACACTGGAGCTTAAGGCTGAGTTTGTATACATAATGGGGAAGTTTTATAATATCTTCCAAATACCATTTTGATTCGTGAGTGTCAGTAACATCAGGGTCAGCAGATCATCCGAGAATGAAGAAGCTACATCAACCTGAACCTTTTGCAAATGCAAAGAATGTTAGGAACATATAATATTGTGCACCTCCAAAATGTCAGTGCCACTAGAAACTCATGAAGGAAAAGAAATGGGCTGCACATTTACAATGAGGTTGCTGTGAAATACTTAAGGTCTTGATAAATTTGTCATTTCCAATATCTGAGTCAATATAGGGTAGCCCTGGGTTTCATGGGAATGAATCAAATGATATTATCTTCCTTTCTTAAGGTCACCAGACTGTAACAGATAAACTGTACGGCCCATGCATTTTTCACTGAATGTGTTTTTTTTTCTGCATGTTTTTATTGTTACTATACTCAAGCTACATCAGAGTCTGTCAGTATCTTTAGACAGGACATAGAAGAAAAGTTTCTTTTTTTTTTTTCTTTTTTTTTTAACAGTATCCTGCATTGTATTGGGGCATAATCCCTCTCTAAGTTACTCCTCCTGTCCCTGAACTAAGAATAATTCACATCATGTATGTACTTGAAGAAACACATTACTGTCAGTTATTTAACACATAATAACATGTTAAGGTTTGAATGACCTTGGTGATATGAAATGAGTGAATAACCTAAGCGATATTATACAAGGACAACATACTGTATGCACAAATCCATTGGTTGAAGGTCGGCATAGTATATTAGGAAGTGTGTCAGCTCTGCAAGACTGAGGCTACAGGAAAGAAAATGAAAATGGAAAAGATTTTACAGGCATAAATGTCCTCAGGAACAGCTGATCTAATTGATGGAAATGTGATACTCAAAAATAACTGGTTTAAATTCCCACTTATTGCACTGAAAAATCTCCTTTTAGTTTCAGAAGCGCTGATAAGCCTGGCTGCTGTAAATGACAATGTAGTAGTAAACTTTTTTGGCAAGAAAAATGTCCAGGCAATGAGAACGGCATTTCACAATTTCATGGCATTATTTAAGAAAAGACATGAGCTCATGCAAATTAGTGTGCTCGACAGCATTATGGAAATTTGACTCATGCTATGAAAAACTCTCCTCCTCCTTTACAGCAGAAGAATAAAACAATAATAAAACTTCTTGGTGTAACAATATCACAAGCACAATCAGATTTTAATGAATTTTCTTAATCACCAGCAGTATGCATAATTAATGAGGTGCACCAAAATTAATGAGGGGACAGACAATAGCCAGCCCATTTGCCAATCTAGCCAAAATCTGATTGCTGCTGGATATTTATTCCCAAATGACAGAAATATTTTGTATGCAGTGTCTGGCTCAACCTCAGTCAGTCAGGGATGGACTCACTACACGCCTTGCAGCATCTGGAAACTGAAAAAAGGATGCTGATTGTGTTAGAAATCATTAATTAAATCATGTCAGTGGCTAATTGTCATTTAACGAAAATGTATTGGTTTTCGATAACTTTTTTTTAACTGAGGAATCCGACATGCCATCTGTGGAACTGTGTTTGAGCCCGCGGTTGTTTCCCACACGGAATTCTCGCTTGAAACACAGAGATACTTCCTGTTTATTATTCACAACAGAGCCAAACCGCCGCGGCTACGTGTTTTGTGCAGAATTTGGCCAATAAATGTTTATGTAGCAGACTTACCTGATCCTAACAATGATTCCTTACACTGTCAACATCAAACTCGCGGCTCGGACTTTGACTGGCACCCTCAATTTGCAGAACAAAACCGCTGTAGATTGGTGAGTACCGCAGCCGTCCGCGTTAGCATCGCTAGCTAGCTGGCTTGTCGGGATGCTCAGCTGACAGATGAAGCGGCTGTTTTCTGTGCAGTGACCGAGTTTCCCTTCACGGCTGCAAAGAATCACTACACAGTGCACTGACTTTTGATTATTATTGAGTAGGAAACGAGTGGCTTTAATAAAACAGATTAAAGTTTCCCATTCATCACATCGGTGACATTAGAGCATCTCGTGTCATGTGATAATGTTATGCCATCCTTCCTACTGGGCCTGATGAATTTCTCCACACTAACACGCCCTTTTCATGTAGTGGAAATCCAGTTGAGCTTGTTCATTAAGTCTGTTCCACTCAAAGGAATGAAAAACTTTGCCATTTGAATCATTTGCGTCAATATTATAAATAGAATTGCAGCTGTAACCATTAGACCCAATTCAGTTTCTGTTTAGCAGTATGGTTTAAATCCTGGGTCGTTCATAGTTGAGGTGTGTGAGTGTCTGTCTTTGTTGATTGCTTTTGGTGCACACTTTCTCATGCATCACATTGGTGAACGCTGCATCTTAATGAGATTGTTAATGAGCATCATTCCTCCATAATTAGTGCAATAATAACCTCATCATTCCCCCAGTGTTTTGCTCCTTCGTGGCAGTGTATGGTCACACTTGTCTAGGGCTGGGGACTGAACTGAGATGCTTATATGACACTAAATAAATTGCTTCCATAAATACTGAAAAATACCCAAAATGCCATGGTTCCTGTATTTGGTACTGAATGACCCAAGGAGTAAATATCATCAGTGTCAGTGAGCCAATAAGCACCCAGCATGTTTGTACTAAGATGTAATAATGCTGGTGATTGGCTGTCTAATGTTATTCCTTGTAGAAACACTGTGTCGCACCCAGAGACCTTATAAAATTGATTTTATAACTAGACTTGGTATTGAAAAAGTGTCGTCCAGGAACAGTTATCGAAGTCAAAGTATTAGCACCGGTGTCAAAAATTGGAACCTTGTGACTTGTACCGTCCTGTTACACCAGGACTGACTAATGTGAAACCAAGTCTGGATGCACACCAGTGCTATCAGATCCTCTTAACCAGATAATGAAAGTGGCTGGTCTTGCATTGTGATTGGAAATCTGTGTACTCTGGATGCAACTGAGCCACAGTGTGCATGCAAGCTGTGTAAAATAGAGGGGAGAGCAGGAAAATGTAACAGATTTAAAGAAATTCACTCTAAAGAGGAGACATACCGTAAAGAAAAAAAGAGGATGAGGGGTCAAAAGGTTAGAATCATTTATTGAAAACTGCATTACGTCACTATGTGTTATGCACCGTAGCCATACTCTAACTTTCAAGGGACTTTGACTTCCCTCACACTCGCCCCATCATTCAGTTGTCCTTTTTATCTCTGACTCCGTCCCCTCTCTCCCCTCTGTCTGTCTAACCTCAAGGGGTTGGCAGGGGCTGATTGCTCAGGGATGTCACTCCAGCATCCTCATCATCGATCCAAAGACGGCCCAGACTATCCAGGTGCTGGAGAGGCACAAAGCCAATGTCGTCAAGGTGAATTACTGCCTTTTTTTTTTTTTTTTTAATCTTTATAACGGTATTACCCACAGGAGATAGAATGAGATAAGAAATTTACATCTAATTGAAATGTTAACATTTGCTTTGACAAAGAATAAACATACCACAGGCCACAGGAGAAAACAATAACATTGTGCCAGTATAGCTGTGCTGGGTAGTATAGAACTGCTGGTTAAATTTATGCAGTAATGAAGATGATAAAGGTAATTAAGATTAGGTTTAATTTAGAAATTTAAAGTTTAGGCTTATAGACAGTTTAGTCACATTAATATGATACACATAAGCTGGTTAAAGAGACATTTTAACTTACCTTTTGATTTTTTTTCCTCCTGTCTGAGCAGCCAACTTCAGTTAACTTACCTACTGGAGTGTGTTTTACCACTTCAGGCTTTTTCCGTTTCTTTTTAAATAAATTATTGCAGAAAAGTTTAATAATTCAGAGACTACATGGTCCTGGAGCACAAAAAATGAATCTTACTTGATCCATTTTAGGTCGGTAAGAGAAGTATGATTTGTAAGCTTTAATAACGAGTGCTCCAATTTGAAATGCTATCCTGGCGCACGCGTTTGCACACGTCCTTGACATAAATGGCAGCCTGTTGTTGATTGCTACTGTGCTTTGAAAGTGAAATACAAGCACACGCCTGCTGGTGGAGTAATATATTATCACCTAGTCCTAGTGCTAGCATTGCATGACCTTGAGCTAAGTTGCCCTCCCTCTCTGTGGCAGATAGATTCAGCTCCACTGTGTAAGCCAAACAAAAACATCGATAAAGATTGCCTCCTCTTTGATGGAGAGTCCTGTTACACATGCGTGTGCTTATTTCTGTGTTTGTATGTTTGTGTGTTTTGTAGCAGGGTGAATAATAGCCGGTAAACTCTACAGTGATTATCAGTTCCTGGGCTCTATCTTCGACTCTCATTCCTCACTCCAAAGCACACTTTAATCTTGTAAAGCACCGCAGCCACAGCACCAGGCCATTCCTCACCACCCAGTCTGACACAATAAAGCTTGGTGGATAAAGGAATAGCCACAGCAAAGAGCCTGCCTATCCAGGAACAAATATGTAGACATAATCAATTATTTAAACACAAACACAGCTGTGGAGACATTCATTTTTTCCAATCAGCAAACTTGCGTTGGCTGCATTTCTGCTCTTGTATGGTTCTCACAGCATCTGTATTAGGGCTGCGCAATGTGGACAAAATCAAATATCACAATATCTCTCACTGAATATCTCAGTATTGATATGGCAGTGATACTGTAGGAAAGATTGTTGATTTTATAGGAGATTTTTAGAAAAGAAAATTACGTCTTTTTACTTTAATTCAGCCTCTAAAACCAGGGTACAATGTCATATCATGATATTATGATATCCAAAATCCCAGAAGATATCTAGTCTCATATCACAATATCTCTACATTATCCAGCCTTTTTTGTATCTTACTTTTTCTAGGTTACCTTTCACCTTTTTCCTACTACCTTTTTATTTGACTAATATGTTAAATATTATCACTCTCCAGAGTGATTACTAGATGTCTTTGGATACTAGAGAAATCCTGAGATGTTGGCTCCTGTCAATTCAAATCTCATTATCTGAGGAGTCAGTAGGTAGACAGATTTTGTTGCAATCAGTTTCCCTTCTGTAGAGAAATGACAAAAAGTCTTACAGTGGCTGCACAGCATCTGCCAGACACTCATGTCTTTTGTGCTGCTAGGTGAAATGGTCCAGAGAAAACTACCACCACAGCCTGAGCTCACCTTACTCTCTGCGCCTGGCATCAGGAGATGCCTCGGGGAAGATCATAGTTTGGGACGTGGTCAGCGGCACTGCCCACTGTGAGATCCAGGAGCACTCCAAACCCATCCAGGGTAAGCTCACCCTTACTACCCCACCCGGACTTGCTCGGATTTAATGTTTGTCCATCAGCTCACTACAGGGAGAGGGCATTAGCCTGGCAACCCTGTCAAGAGGCAGCACCAAGCAGTGCAACGCAGACTGCAAATATCGTTCACTATTTGTTTTTGTTTAAATTCACTCATTCGCCTCTCTCTGTGTCTTTCAGACTTGGAGTGGTTGTGGAATCAAGATGCATCTCGCGATCTTCTGTTAGCTGTCCACCCTCCCAACTACATTGTGCTGTGGAACGGAGACACGGGCACCAAGCTGTGGAAAAAGAGCTACGCTGAAAACATCCTCTCCTTCTCCTTTGACCCCTTCGATCCCTCTAACATGGCATGTAGGTCAACAGTTATGAGTGTTCATTGTCACACATTTTCTTTTTCCTGACACACATTTTTCAGCTTCATTGTGAACAGATGTCCTTCCTTTGCAGCTCAGCAGACTCAACACACAATGAAAATTAATACCGTGCCTCTTTATTCCCTAACACATTTCAAATACTCTGTGTTGCCTCCACTGAGACGTGTGTCATACTATTATGCTAACCGGCGAATCGGTAAAATCCAATTTTCCATGTTTTGGCTTTTTTTGTCAAAGGCTGGTGGAACAGAAAAACACATTATTCTAACAAGTGGCAGCTTACTAGTTGGAAAAAGAACACGGACAGTGTTTCTCGCTGACAAGCATCTGTGGTTTTTGTTGACATTTCACATGACGTCCCTTGTACTCTTTTGGTTGTGTACAGTCATTCTTTGTCTTGATCAGCACCGTGTTCATTGCGACAGCGCCTAGATACACAGTGTTTCACACCCACTCTCCCCTTCCCCCTCGACAGTGCTGACCAGCGAAGGGATCGTCTTCATCACAGACTTCTCCCACTCCAAGCCACCAGGAAGCGCCGGTAAAAAGGTCTATATTGCCAGTCCTCATGCAAGCCCCGCCCACACAAAGCCTGCCCCCGCTGCTGCCCCGGCGCCCACTGGTGCCAAGAAGGCCCTCAACAAGGTCAAAGTGCTCATCACCAATGAGAAGCCCACGTAAGCATCACCTAATACTCTTCACTTTGGAATACTGCAGTGGAGATTGTTAAAGGGATAGTTCCCCCTTTTTGAAATATTTGGTACTATTGGACATACCTGTAAGTGCTACGTAGGGCAGTAATTATACTGTCCTCCTGTCATTGTCCTCCTCTCATGCAGTTACACACATTCAATACATGTACATCCCAGTATAACCAATGTCTTGTACTAAGCACTAAGCACCTCCACTGGGGATTAGGCACGTCGCTCAAGGGCACCTAGATTGGATTTCATTCACACAGAACTGTAGGAGCTATCTGATGTTGTTTTCAGTTTCAGGGCATGCTGTCAAAAAGGCTGAATAGGAAGCTGAGATTCAGCTACCTTGACCTGTAGTGTATCGATGCCTGTCCGCATGCATTATTAATGTTATGCCCCCAGCTAATTTGCCAAAGCACTTTCTGGAATTGAGACAGTTATAAAGAATTTAGCTTGTTTGATTAATCAAGCTCTAAATCCCATAGATGTGACTGAAAATCCAAACTATGGGGCTCATTAACACATTATCACACCATATTTGACAGAACTGTCCAACGAAATGTATGGCTTATGTGGTTTTCTAGTCAAATCAATGGAGCTGAGCCGGCCAATTTGCATCACGGTCTGAGAGATGCACTATCTCTCTGTTGCTGAGGAGCTAAGCACTGTCCATTACTCATGCATTGTTCTGCTCTTCCCCATTTTTCTGCAATGGAACGAGCCTATTGAATGTGAATTGTGACAGATTGTTTGTTTTGGAGGAATGAAACATCAGGCCAGCCTATTTATCAAACCTGCAGGATTTTGTCAGATGTGAGGTTTCTGTAATAAAATTGTCACAGGATGAAAAGGGAGGCTTCGGTATTTGAGATTAATAATGAATACAGGGTCATTTTTTCCATTTGGTGCCTAATATGCAGGGAATATCTTGTCTACAGTATCTGTCCACATTGTGTTGTACAGCTGACTGCATTTTCCAACTTGATGTGAGTGTGACTCATTTAAGCTGAGATGCAGACTTTTCTCATCGGAACTGTCTGATTGTCTGTCATGTCTGATTTAAGGTTTGAAGGTTTTAAACATGTCTGTTTTAAGGTTAGATGATAACGTTAAATCATTCCAGGTGTCTGTCCATGGTAAAACAGAGAGTCTAAACTTGCTGCAAATGTGGGAAAGATGCACTGAAGATAACCATTTAACGGATTTGTTCCATTTTTGTGACTTTACGTCATTTGAATACTGCAGAGCACCGGGATTAATGGCTAGTCTCATTTTTATGCCATTAACAGACTAACTTATGAAATTGTCTAAGTCGTTAGTTTTGAAAAAGTTTAGAAGGATAGAGCCCAAAGAGTTGTTTGATGTGCTGCCAGCCTCCTGCCTGAGCAGTTGTGACTGTCAGAGAGGCTTATTTATAGCAGCACCGCCCCGGCCTCTCTGTCCACCCACCGAACCAGCTCTAATAACAAACACTCCATTAATCTTACTTGTCTTTATTCTACCTCTTTCTCCTCTTGTCTTCTGTGTGTCCTCTCCCTGCTATGTGGCGCTTATTTCTTTACCCTGTTGGCTCTCTGTGTGTAATTGCTCTTGAAAATTCGGTGTTCCTTCACTCTGCCTTTGTGTGCTGGTTTTGCTTGTTTTTCATACTCTGTTTAGCGTTATCTCCCTCCTCTCGCGTTCACTCCGTCTGGTTGATAGATTGGGGATTTAAACATGACTCTGCTCTCCCGGGCTGTTATCAGAAACCCTTCGAATACAGTACTATATCATGCACATTAGTGTCTCATCTGGCAGCCATTACTCTGGCTGGTAGCCAGCATTGTCCCTTGGATAGATTTAGTCCTTTTATCAAGATTGAATGGGACTGGAAAGGCTGCCCCCATCGGCTCTCACACCCACACACATGTAATCTTGTAAGCATAACTTGCCTATTAACGAACACACATGGTTATTTTATTCATTAATTTAAATTTTATATACTGAGGCAGCTGAAGGGAGCGAATAGGGACAAGATAGGAAAATAAAATTAATAAGTCATTTCAGTGAGAGGACATGGCTAAGCACCTGGCCAAACCCAGAGATGTACCAAGTTAATGCACGAATATTAAAATGAAAATAGGCTATCTACAATTCATGGGGGATGTGATGAAGTGAGTTCAGCTAGCTGTACTCTCTTGTGTAAAAAGTGTGTGTGTGTGTGATGTCGCGGAGCCCCTAACGAATTGGAATACTTGTTTTCATCTCAGTTTTTTGTCTGCGAAGTCCCCAGCGTTGTGACTCATCCACAGCTGCTGGAGATCCTCTGTTGGCTGAGACCTGGGGCCTCATTTATAAAACGTAATTATGCTCAGATTTTCTGCTCACGACCAAATTCATGCCAAAGAAGAGATTGATGTACAAGTACATGCCAAAATCAGCAGGTTGCACATTATTTTTCTTCAATTTTCTGTGGCCTATCAAAAGCTAAAGCTAAAATCTATAATTTTCTAAAGTACAAACTGTGTTTACGCTGTTGTTATTTTGTTGCCATGTTTGTGCAATCATGAAATCTCAGAAAAAAGTAAAAGTGTATTTTTGTTCATTGCATGTTTTTCTTAATTAGGAGTGAGCCCCGTGCTCTTTGAAACACACCGCTGTTTGCAGAAGCAGCCCCATGAAATGCATAATCACTCTAAGCTGCTGTATGTTTTTCCCTCTGCCTACATGTCTCATCTAGGAAAATAACTTGCAGGCCCGAATGAAATATGTATGCTTTAGTGTATGATTGTGCGCGTGCATGTTGATGTGCATTACTATGTTGCTTTGTGCATCATCTGCTGCAGTCGTCTCCTTGCCCTTTTCGCAGCAAAGAGAGAGATGTAAGGAGTGTGTGGTGCTTTAGAAGGTGGCTGAGTTTTTTTTTTTTTTTTGATGGGGATGCAGGACTTCTTGGGACACTGATTTGCTTCTCCCTCTTTTTCTCTCCTCTCTCTCTCTCTCTGAAGATCCATTGCTGTTCCTCTCTCTCTCTCTCTCTCTCTCTCTCTCTCTCTGTATGCTAAGACACAGAAGTCTCTTTCACTCTTCCCTTTTACTCCCCCTCTCTGATGTTTTGGCTTTGGTCGCTGAGACATTCCAGCCTCTATCTTGGCTTTAGTACACTTCAATGAACTGGTAAAAGTGTGATTTAGCATGGCAACTCCTAAAGGGTCCTCTGTTTTAAGATATCTGTCACAGCTTCCCCAGATGATAATGATCTCCATTGTGTTGTTAATTCTGTCCCTGCTTTACTCCCTGTTTTTCATTTTGACTTTGCAGATTGAAGCCATAAAGTGTGAGTTATGGGCATGAGCTAGTTATTGGGTTTGTTTTTCCACAAAAATCTGTGACTTCTCCGTTGCCCTTCGGAGAGCCCAGAGCCCAGTTGGTGCCATGGCTAATAACCTGCTTAATTCAGTGAAAAACACCTGCTAGCACTCTGAAGTTGCAGCATCTAACAGGTTTAACTCTGTTTTATTTGTGGCTACCCGGAATGATAGAAGCGGTTTTACCCTGACGTTAACGATACCTGCTTAATTCATCAGCCTCCCATCATTAGACCGAATTCACTTTTAAGTTCTCCCTCATTTGCCTGTGACTCACAGAGACCACAACAGTAATGACTAATTCATCCAGCCTGCTGTATGGGAAGACATGAATAAAGATCAGTTTGATCTGAAAAATGAGAAAGTTTTTACTGCATTATTAAAAGTTGAAGCTATTTAATGCATTACTATCAGATAGGCATACATAATATTTGCATATGTTTTTGTTATAGCAGAGTCTTATTGCATCTTTAGCCACATTTCTCTACACTTAGGTGAACAGTAAAATGCCGAGTGAACTCAGCGATGCCACAACTTACACAACTTAGGTCATTGTACCGAAACGAGTTCCTAAAAAAGCGGTTCAGTTGCAAGTGAAGTGGACCGTGTGCAGGAATTTTTTCCCTTCAATTGCACATTGGCCCTTCAGCCATGTTCAGTACGCTGACTTCAGTCAAGTTTAGCTGCACCTGACTTAGTATTAAAATAATAAGCAGTAAGACAGAGGAAATCTGGAAGATGTGATGGGAGTGTGAGGAGGACAAAAAGTCATTACAACATCAAAGAAGTACATAAAACCAAGACATTCGCCAAAAGCAGGAATTAGACTGCTATGAAAATTAAAAGGAGAAGAATTGCATGTAAGATTAAGTAATTTATTTATTTACTTCATTTTAATTTCATTTTAGGCATTTATCTGACCTTTTTTCGAGCAACTTCAAATTAGTGAGGAGAAACAGGTTTGGGCAGTGTCATCATGCTTAAAATATTCCTCCAGTGTTGATGAAAGCCTCATTTTCCATGTTGTCCTCTCTCCTTCATAAACTTGCTGTGGATGTTTACCCGACATTGCCGTACAGTTATCTGAAATGAGATCTGTGTTCTTTAGAAAAATAACTTAGAAGATTAGTGGATCAAAGATATAAGCATGTATGCATTTCATTTGTGAGTTAAAATTAGCGTCCAGCTGATGAGCGTTTAGATATTTCATACCAGTGCACCTCAAGCCTAATGTTGCCTCTTTCTGGCAAATATTGGCCTGAGAAACTGGGTTTATGTAGACCGTAAACCCTGCCTTACATAGCTCCTTTCACCAGTTGCTAATCGCCTGCATTATCACTTCAGGCTGTTCAGCTTTGAAAGTGTTTATCCATCTGAAAATAATCTGCGTGGAATAAACTAGCTTTATCATTTTCCAATTCATCACACAAATTAGGAGCTACTGTTAACAACAAATTAGCTTGATCACCGTTGTGATGCTTTTTCCAGAGATTAGAATAATTACATTTAAATGCAAGACGTGTAAAATATTCATCACACCTGCCTACTAAAACATAAAAAACACTGCAGTCTCATACTCGGTGTGTTCTTTGCCCTCTCTTTTCCCGTGGTGATGCTGCAGTGCGGAGGCGGTGACTCTGAACGACTGCCTGCAGCTGTCCTACCTGCCGTCCAAGAGGAACCACATGCTGCTGCTGTATCCCAGAGAGATCCTCATCCTGGACCTGGAGCTCAGCCAGACGGTGGGAGTGGTGGCCATTGAGCGCTCCGGGGTGCCCTTCATCCAGGTGGGGCACGATGATGTGGAACCCCCCACCCAGACACACATACGCTCACACAAACACACACACACAGCAGGCACAGAATTCAAGCAGCTTTCTCTTTTTTCAGCAGCCAATTACAGCTTGTTGGAGTTAGTATTTACAGGAAGTACACACACACACACTCACTGGTCTCATTGGTATCAGTCTTAATGGAGAAGATAAACACACACAGACACGCACACTGAGCAGGATCCTGCGTGGTTTTTGGAAGGGATAAGGGTGTTCATTTTCACTGTGTGGTAATTCTTGGATGCAAAACAGACTGTGCGGTCAAGAATAAGGCTAATTTCCAAAGGTTTGAAATGCAGTTTGGTGACACCTTTAATGTTCTTTTGGAAGCTCTGTAGAAAGAAAACACACAAAATATTTTTCCTTGACATCGTAGGGCAACTAGTTTTGCTTTGGGCCATCAGACAGATACTCTTTGCTTGGCTGCTGAGGACCTAATTATACAGGGGAAGCCCTGCTCGTACACACACATGCACAGTCACATTCTGCCTTACTATCACCATCACACACTCCCTTACCTCAAATGAACCCAATATGCAGTTTAGGATTTCTACTTTTCTTATTGCATTACTGGCTTTCCCCCACCAAAATCTGTCATTTTTATTATAATTTTTTTTATGAATGATTCTGCCACTAAGGCAATTCCTCCTGCCGCGGATGATAAAGTTCACTGCTTTCCTCCCTCCCTCTAAACCCTCCTCTCATCAAGGTCTGACGGTAGCGGCATAGCGGGCTGTGCAGGCTTTAGCTGTAGCACAAAATCTCACCAGCACGCAGATCAGCTTTCTTTGTGCTCCCCTCAGTAGTTACATTCAGCAGGACCAGTGACCTTTTGGTGCCAATTTCCCTCTTTAGGAGAATGGAGTTCTAATTGGAAATTGATGAAGACTGTGGGTGTTTTATATAGAGGATTTGTCATGGCTGCAGAGCTAGTAATGGATCAGAAACTATTTCTTGGTCTGACTGTGCTCGCTTTGCTCAAAAGTCTTAATTTTCAAAGCCTGTTATTATACTGAGTAGATCTCAGGATTTTCAGTGAAGCAAATCTGCCTTGTTTGGTTTCTACGAGAATTTGAGTGATGTGTGTTTGTAGGCCAGCCTGGAGGTTAGTTCAGCCATGGGTAGATTTCAAGTATTTTTTTCCCCCATAAGCTTCTCAAAATTTTAAGGAAATGAGCTCTGCTGCAAGCAAGCTTAGTTTGTAATACTTACATGTTTTCTTCAGTTCGATAATCTTTAATGAACTTTTGAATCCCACTTGCACGTAATAATGGAAGAAAACTTAGGTTGCACCCTGTTGACATCACCTCATCACCAGCCACCTTGTCTCTTCACTGTAGTAGCTACTTCTCCTGAATTCAAGTAGCTAACTGTCAGTCATATATTAAAATTTTATACATGTGCAGTGGAAAAGTTTAATAAAGAGTGCAGACATACTTGAGATGCAGCTATAGAGTAGAGCAGCAATGTAAATTAACTTGCTTGACGCATTGACATGTAATTGTTAGTCCAACAAGCTGTGTTTCAGTACAGCGACTTACTTTTCTGAAGCACATAACAGGTAAAAATTTTGCGAGATGTTAACGGGTGTAATTAATGTCATAGGAGAAAACTCTCTGAGGCTTATGATAACCACAGACCTTATTTTCTGCAAATCAAAAGCCACATGGAGATAAAAGCACTGGGAATCTGGACAGGGAATAGATGGTTCAAAGATGCTAACTCCCTTGAGGATTTTAGGGCTTAAAACAGTAACTGTAATCTGTAGTCCCTGTTAAATCAGTCTCAGAAGGTGCAGCTGTTGGCCATTGTGCTGTTCCTCAGTTAACAGTAATGGTCTGCTGCTGGTTGCTGTGTGCATAAATGTTCAAACTGCACTATGTTGTGTGTCCGGACAAGGTGGCATGTTTGCTTTGTCATTGATCTTGGTGAATGCGTGTGTGTGTTTGTGTTCGTGAGTGTGTTAAACACTACAAAAGAAAAAAAAAAGCTTTTTGTTCTCGGAACCAGCCCTTGAAGCCTCTGAGCAGCAGTAGATGCGCATTATTCAGCCTCCCAGGCCCTGTCCAGCTAACGCATCCCCTCTCTAAGTGTTATAAAGTGCTTGTCACACAGCCAATTTGCATGACTGATGATACAGCTTCAGCAAAAGTCCAGCCTGCAGTGTAGAAGCCCTGAGACAGAGCCAAGGAGAGACAGGAAAACACACACACACACACACACACACACACACACAGACACTTAAACTACACACTGCTTTGTCAGATTTGACGCACGCACACAATTACATTCCACACTACTGTGTCAGATTTGATACACACGCTTAAAATGTATGCTACTTTGTCAGATTTGACACGCACATTTAGACTCTGCACTGCATTGTCAGATTTCTCTCTCACACAGACACACATCCACACACACATCCACACACACACGTAGACACAAAATGGCTTACAATCTACGCTATATTAGAGAACTTTTTTCCTCCCAACAGCTACACTACTGTCTGTAGAGACCCATACAGACAAACACATTTTCTATGCTGTATTTAAATCCAGTAAATTTCCTTAAAATGTTCCTTTTTTCATTGAAATTACATTTAAATATTATAGTGTAAACATTAAATCTGTAGTATATATCCAGAGTAGGGCTGTCCCAAATACTATAGAGTTGGTAGTAATCAACAGTGAATATTTGAAGCTTAGTTCCCCCCCACTCACAGATTTTTTTGTGCACAGCTATGCCTGCAGGATGAAGAAGCTCTCTTGGTTGCGGTAATTCAAAAGCTTTTGCAAAACGTTTGTTGTGGCTACCTCGGCTCTCTCTGCATTGATTGGCTCGACCATCTGTCTCGCTCTCTTTTGCTCTCTCCCTCTCTCTGCCAGGGTCGCGATGCAGCGGTCCCACACTGCAATTCACTGTCTTCCTCGCTCTTCCTCGCTGTGCCATGCAGCTCTCTTCCTCTGTCTACTCATATTACTGGCTCGCTACATCGCTTTTCCCACCCGATCTGTGGTCTGGCTCTCAGCAAGTCAACAGCCTACAGATCTGACACAAGAAAAAAACAACATCGTAAAAAATGTCAGAGCCTCACATTTTACCATGAAAAAAAAAGATAAACAAAACAGAAATTGAATATCCAAATGTCAAAATTAAAATGTAAATACCTACTCAATGAACAAATATCTGAATTGTCAAATATTTGGCTCCTGCCTTTCAGCTACCTTCAGTGAGTGCGACTGTAGAATAATATAAAATATTTAAATGCACAGGTTGTTGTTGGTTTTTTTTAGGATTAGTTTTTGGACATTTCTGCCTTGCCGGGCTGTCACAGTGGAGAGAGACAGGAAGGACAGGGCAGCAAGAAAGGGTCCAGGCTGGATTTGAACCCAGCCGCAGTGACTTGGCCTTGGTATGTCGTGGTATGTGCTCTACATGCTGAGCCACCAGGGTGCCCCTAAATACCCACAATTAAATTAAATTAAACTAAACTTTTGCCAAATCATCACAACATTGCTTTTCTTTGGGTGTTTTTTATTTTAATTTATGTCTAATGTCGATAGCAGCATGGATAACTTTATTATCCATTTTATTGTGTTAGCCACTAATGGTTAATATGTTATGATCTCTGTCTTGATTACATCAATAATGTCTGTCCCGCCCTACAGCGGCTCTGACTGGCCCGGTCATTTTTTCAACCAGCAAATTGTAGCTGAGCTGGGCAGCACCAGACCCACTGAATCACTTAAAGTGAATGTGCAATTCATGGTCTTGAACCAGACTAACAGCTAGGAAGATAACCTGGATATGCCACACTACACACACACACACATCACCTGTTTCCCTCCCTGTCTGTGTGTTAAGGTGATCCCGTGTGCTCAGAGAGATGCCCTCTACTGTCTCCATGAGAACGGGTGCATCACTCTCCGTGTGTGTCGCTCCACTACCACTCCTGATGAAGCAGCGGGTAAGGCCCCTTTGCAGAAAGACACACACACACACACACACACACACACACACAAACACTGGACTCACTAATATACTCATGGGGACCTGCCATTGATGGGATTTATAACCTCTGCAACTGCACGTCGCTGAAATATTCAAACTCTGAAGGTCTGAAACTCAAACTTGGTCTCGCAAGGATAGAGGTACAAGAACACACACACACGCACACACACACACACACACACACACACACACACACACACACACACACATAAGTGCTCTTGTTCCCTTGCCCTCCTCCAGTCATCCGTCCATTCATTCACACAGCACTGCAGTCAGAGCCCACAGCCTCTCTATGCTCCA
>OMLB01054289.1:0-11867 GCA_900302555.1 Myripristis jacobus
GGAGATGAGCAAAAACCATAAACACACTCACACACTTCATGTCATGAAATTGTGATAATTTAGGACATGGGAGATTTTTGGTTTAGGGGCATTGTGGGAGCCTCTAGAGCACTGTAGTAAGCTCGGAAAAATGAGGACGTCAAAAATGTCCTCATTTTTCCAAGAGTCCTCATACTGAAGGTGTGTTATCATAAAATTGTCCCCATTTGTCATGAAAACAAGTGCACACACACACACACACACACACACACACACACACACACACACACACACACACACAAGCCCTATGCCCACTAGAACACTCATTTTGACAAACTGATATGAGTGTTCACACAGCCACCCATACTCTTGCACGCATGCATGCACACATATACCAGATGCCTCATTGCATTGACAGGTGTCTCGTTGTCCTTGCAGACAGACAAGCATGAAGGACAAAGAGATAAGTACTCATTCTAACTCTCCGTCTGCCTTCCTCTTGCACACACTTCATCACCAGCATCCATTAGGAAGAAGTGCACAGTGAGACCCAGGCAGACACACTCTATCAGGTGTCACTGTGTGTCCTCTGACATAATGTCTCACACCTGCACCTCTCACCTGCCCACACACTTACCTGTCGCGTTGCTTGTTTCAGCCTTTCTCTTGTCTCCAGATGAATGCTTTCACCTGCATTTTCCTCCTCAGCAGCCTTCATTCTCTCTGAAATGCATTCACACACTGTGGAGCCTCGTCTGGTGTGACAGGAGCGTAATGAGACATTCAGTGACAGTGTGAACTTGGTGTTGCTCTGCAAGTGACACTAAGGGCTATGGAGTTGAAGTGTGGAAAAAAGGCCTTGGTGTGAGTAAACTGTTATTAGGCTGCCACTGGCCAATCGACACTGTGGTGCCGCAGTGCACACAAAAAGGAAGATGCTGAGGATGTGATGCAGCTCTCCGTTGCTTCAGTGACCATCTCACTGGATTTAACTGATCTATGTGATTCTTGCTTTTTCATCTTCAAAGTGCTTTCTTAAGTCTGTGTGGGCTTGAGAAGAAAATCTTGCCGTGATGTTATAAATATTTGATTTTGTGCGATTAAGTCAAGTGGTTTCATATAAACTTTTGCTTGGTTACATAACTTTGGACTGCAGTGTGAATTCTATTAGTCACAACTCTGCACTAAGCACACTATCAGTGTCCCTTCTTATCTGATCTGCAATCAGCTGATGCAGTGAGGGGTCAGCCCCCTCCCAGCCCTCAGTCCTGACACTGTGTTTCAGGTTCAGCTCTAATTGCCACATCAATTATGGATAAGGGAGAAGAGCTTTGTCGCTCTAACCGCTGGTCAATAAGATAGGCCTTTAATGAAGTGACTTGTCTTGCATCCTCAGTCCCTTTCACACATACACACACACACGCTGCATGTAGTCAATACAAAAATTGGCTCATTGCTACAAACCTCCATTATCTGACCACTCATGCAATACTAATGCACCTCAGCTTTCTAGACAGATACTTTGACAGTATTTTTCCTTTAAAACAAAAGTTCACATCTGTGGAGTGTCTTGTGGGTTTGCTTGCGTTTGCAAAACTGTCACCCGTGGCTCAATCTGACACCTGGTACAAAACGTGACACAAGTGTCTTTGCTAGTTTCCAACCAGCACAGGTATCATTTTCCCACGCGTTGGTCTTAAAATGAGGTGTGGTAAGACGCACTGTTGGCACATTGCTCTCTTCAGGCAGTTGAAAGTGACTGCATGATTGACCAACAAAAAACAGGTCTGAAGCCAATAGCACAGTATTTAACTGTTATTTTAAGCGTGCATCATCGTGATAGTAATGCGGGCCTACATAATCATATGCACAATACGTGTATACTTTGCTTGTTACGCCGACAGGGACACCAGCTTCACCTCAGTGAGTTTTAGTGAATTCTTGCTGTTGCCAGAGATGGTCCATTGCCTCTGCAGAGAAGCGTTACTTCTTACCTGGCAAATGCACCATTATAACAGCAGTCTGCCACGGTGCAAGTGCACCTGGATTTTGAAGGGAAAGGGAGTTGGATTGGTTTACTGTATGTGACGCCCAAAACACACCCATGATTTATTAAGAGATTAATTACAACCCTCTTGACCCATGCACCTGATGCGATGACCCTTTTTTTCCACCATTAAAATATCAAAAGTGAATTGAACACACCCAAAATGCACTTGCAGCATACTCTTCAAAACCATTAGATTGTTAAAATAGAGGCTTATATCTCATTCATTGTCAATATACCATTGTCTTAGTTATTTTAGCTATTGTTTATGGCAGTTATAGTGGTACCATTTATATGGCTTGATTGCTTGGGTGGACAAAATCCGTGTATCCAAAAGTACAAACAGACATGCAAGGCTTTGGCATTTGTGTGCTTGTGCGTGTTTGAGTGTCTGAGAGAGAGAGACAGAGCGAGACCGGCTGTTCAGTGGGAAAAACCCACATGATGTCCTGCCATACTTTCTCTCTTTCTCCCCTCACTTAGTCTGTATTTTCCCCTGCATACCAGGCTGAGCTGAGACAAAGAGGATCAGACTCATCCCTGCTTATCCTCCTACTGTATTTTTCAATATCAGTGGAATGTCTGCCTTTATTTGCTCAGTGCTATGTTACAGCAGGAATGCATGTCGCTGTGTTAGTAGCCAGGGCTGGGCTCCAGCCTCCACAAGGTCAAGGGGGGCACTCGGCAACCCCTCCCATCACCTACCCCTCCCCATTTCAACCCCCAGCAGAGAAGCTTGGGTTGAGGGATTGATAAAGCAGCAGGCCAAGACCCGCCTAAATAAACGGGCCATCTCCAAGCCCCCTGAGCCCAAGGTCTGCCTGTCGATAATGCTAATATAATTAGGTGTGTGCGGCCAGCAACAAAAGATTTCCTCATAGATTCACTGAATACTGATGAGGTGTCTTCCCAGTCACACCTCAATAGCTTGTTATGCCAGTGGAATGTGTGTGTGTGTGTGTGTGCGCGCGCGCGCGCCAGGATGTGGTGCAGGGGTGTTATGCACACAATAAAAATCAAGCCATATCTACTGACTTTGCAGATTTCAGGGAATAGGTTATGAGTCTGAACACCAGTTTTAACCATCTTTAAAACGCCATTTACTGCTTGGAAACCCAAATGTGTTATAAGGGTTTCTTGTGAAATTAGAGCTGCTGCTGTGGTGGTTAAGAGTTTTATGTGGTTAGGATAACAAGACATTGAGTCACTACCATTTCTCGTCTATGCTAGTAAACGTGATAGCTGTCAAACCAAATCCTGAATTATATATAACATATTCACTGACTGTCTAGGTACGTGACTCCCACCGCTTCCTCTGGTTTATAACCTGTTGGGACACCAGAGATTCTTTGTGTTTCCAAAGCCAGGATCCCAGAGGTGTGCTGGAGTGGCTCAACCATAAAGGCCTCGCTGATACTGCTTAGAGAGGAAATGATGATGCTGGCTAATGAAAACCATTCTCCATCTCTGATGACCATGTGCCTGGGGAGCCCTTCAAGCTAATATGCTCTCAAACTGCCATAAAAACCACAGGGCAGAATATGCCAAGCTAGCCAGAAAATAGTGCCTGCTGAGAGGTGCAGAGGATGATGGTGTAAAAAGGGATGGATGGGGACAGTGGGAAAATGGAAAAGATGGTTGATCGCAAGTGCTGATGCGAACGATAAAGAACATGTGATGCAGTTATTATCATTAAAGAGAATGGCTTTCAGCTGGTTTGAGTGCTGACGAAGGGGTTCGAGCAGATATTAGTCTAAATCAATAGCCCTCTGAATGTCCTGCACTGAGGGCGTGATTCCCCATATTCATTTCAAGGGGAACGGGGTAACATTTGAAATGTCTCAATATGAATCATAGCTTGTGTCACAACAAATACAGAAAAAGTCACGCAATACAATGCAAAAGGTCAAGCCAGACAAAAGAGATGACTTTGCACATCTTTTGAGAGAAACTGTGACTCACTCCTGCTGCATACATCCCCAACACACACCATCTTCCAGCCCAGCCAAAGCCATCTCTGATCCCCCTGTCCCCTCTTGCCCTACCCTCCTCTGCCCTGCGGAGCTCTCCCTCAGCCGCTTGAGCTCCAGATGAAAGGCTAGGGGAAATGGCAGTCCTGCTGGTAATATCCGCACCGGGACACAGCCACTACATCTGCTGGCCAGCCGGCCTCTACACACGCCAGTCCCATGGGGCCACAGCTCAGTCCAGGACCTAGGACGGAAAGATGGAGGGGTGGACTGGTTCGACCCGGCCTGGCAGAGCAAACAAGCACCAAATCCCCAACCCGCCCTCCTAACCCTCCTCTCTCACGGTAGATTGAATCATAGGTTTGTGTGTTGCAATCGTCTTCTGTGATCCTCAGCCCTCAACCTTCCATTCTCACGTCAGCACTACTCACATGCTTCTCACAAGTGCTACTCACAAGTCTCTCCTAAGTTCCTCACACAAGATCTCGGTTCACATTATTCAGCTTTGCGTTCTGTCACTTTAACCTCTTTCGTGGCTCAAACTTTTTCCTGACCTTTCACCCCCTATGCCCTGTCCTCCCGCCCCATCACTTTTCCACCCCTTCCTCTTTTACGTAACCTTTCAGCCAGCCCTCCTCAGACCCTATAACACATAGCACTTCTCCCTTAATCTCCACACTTCTGTCCTTCTTCCAAGTCTTCCGACATGAAAGGCAGGTGCGTGCTGGGTCCAGGGGAGCAGCAGGCTGTAGTGGGCTGTAGTGGGCTTGGGGCCAATCCAGAATAATCCTGCTAACACCAGCGCAGGTTGGCCATATCCTGCCCGGGCAGCCGTTGACATCAGGAATGTGTTTCCTCTGCCAGCAGGAACAGCTGTCGCACACCTTTGTGGCCTTATAGGCTTTGATGAGAAGTTCTCTTTGTGCCTCTGACAATAAGATACAAATACACCAGCAACACAGGGGACTAATTAGCCTGGTTTGTCTAAGATGACTATCTGGTTCAAGATCAGGGGGAGAGCTGAGGTCAGACTCAGGTTCACAGATGACACAGCATCACCTAGTTTGCTTGACAGGGCACTGCTAAAGACAGGTTGTGCAACATGTTTTATACACCTTTAATAATGTGTAAAAGTGTCACACACCTTTATGACACACAAATTGGAAAATAAATAATTTTTAGTCTGCACTCATAATCTTTGTTGATCCTATCATAATGACTGAAATAACATGTTCGTGATTGTGTGTCTCTGTGTGTCTGTTTATGCATGCATGTGTGTGTGTGTGTGTGTGTGTGTGAGAGAGAGAGAGACAGAGAGAGAGGCTTGAACAGAAAATGCGTGGGCACAATGGATGTTGAGCGTTCTGATGCCCTCCTGCCCTTCAATACTAAGCCTGCCGTCAGGGGCCCTCTAATACCACACTGACCCACAGCCCTTGTCTCTAAATGTGTGTGTGTGTGTGTGTGTGTGTGTGTGTGTGTGTGTGTGTTTGTCTATAGGGTGCACAGTATTATACACTGAACATATATAATATACTCTCTGTACCCTGAGAAAATAAATGTTCACAAACCTAGTACTTGTGGTCCATCACAAACACATACATACAACCACACATATACACACACACACAATCTCATAAATACTGCAGTTTGACCTTACTAGCTTTATGAATCAAATTTTAATATCACCATATCCAAAATCAGTATGTAGCATGCTTTTCATCCTGCCTTGACTTGTTGATTGGATTCAAGAGCTAGAAACATCCACTGCAATTACACTTTTACCGTATTCAGGTGAGACATGACAACATGTCTGACTTGTTAAAAAAAAAAAATAAAGAAACGGTGCAAGCACAGTCACTTTGGTGGTTTAAGATTTCGGATATTATGGAGTGATAAGTCCAATGTGTCAGATCCAAGGAATGCTCTGCAAGCCACACCTCTCATTAAGCGTTACATCTATGCATTGGTTGCATCTCATGAAAGCAACTGCTTGAACAGTTACCTGGGATAGGGTGTGTGGGTCCTGTCTGGCAGAAAGGACACATGCACAATGAATAGATTTCCATTCATTCATTCATTCATTCATTCATTCATCTACCTACATGTTTATCCACACTTAAATCTATCCATCTTGCTATATTTGGATAATTATGTTCTATGATGGGTTGACAGAGCAAAACCTTCACTGCCGGTGGCTTCATGCTAACAGACAGGCTTAACCACTGAACTGTGGCTAAGCCTGTCTGTGTGATTGTCTGCTAGTGTGTGAGTGATGCCGGGGGTGTCTTCACTTTGTTGATGAGCTCACCAGTGTTCCTGACAGATGGTGTTTGCTACCAAAAGAGAATTGTACTTTCACGGCTGCACGCTTCACACTTTTTTTGCTGCACACCCCCTATGGCCCAATCGCAGGAAGTGTTTATCCATGCATTTCCTTCTCCTCCTCCTCTGAGATGGATAACCTGCTTTCTCCCCCTTTTGTTATTATGACTTCTCGTGCCTTTGCCAGGCATATTGCCTTAACAGCAACACAAACAACAATATACTGCAGTCGACCAAAAAAGGCGGTGGGGGGAAAAAGGCAATAAAATCCTTTATCTCCTACATTCCACCTTAAACTCCCTCAAGATTTCATGAGGACAAAAAAAGAAAACTTCCAGCTTCTACTGCACTTTTAATATCATAAAAATAACATCTCTTCTCCTGGATAGCCCTGTCTGATATTGAAGATCTGCACAAAAGGCTAGATAAGAACTGTTAGTACTCTGCCAGAGCTAGAGACTCAGACAAGGCTGCTAGACTCACGGCAGCAGGCAGACAGACAAAGCAGGCCAGACAGACATAAAGTGCTGGTCTACCTTTAAGATGCATAGACATGAGGAGTCTCCGCTCTCTTCCCAATGGAAAGCTAGGGGTCTAATGTGCCGTTATGGGTCCTTTAGTGGTTAATACACTAATTAGCTAGCTACAAATGAATAGCTCCTTTGGCAGGGGCAGCCATAAGTTTTTTTTTCCTGGCTTTAGCAGTTATTAAGCCATAGTCATGCCATATAATGCGCCACGGTAGAGGCCCTCATTGCTGCAGGGGAAAGCAAAGATAGGGCTGGTTAAAGATTTGTTCATTCATCCTCCTGTTCATAAATGTGGTCATGGTGGTTTGTACATGACAAGGCCCAATTTAGTTGGCACACAATGCTAGCATGTCTCCAGGCAACAGAGCAGGGCAGGATCTGCAGGATCAGACTGCATGTCAACATACACTTGCTGCCAGAGGTGGAGAGTGTTTGCAATGAAATTTTCCAACATTTTGCTAAGTTAATTGCATACTGCTATTTGCATCTTTTGTATCCTTTATTCATTTAGGGAACTTCAACTGAGCAAGCTTGCTTTTTCCCAGCAGCACACATTTACAGTGTAAGATGACTATTTTACCATTGAATTTTACACTACCCCAGTCCTATGTAGCATGCAGGCTCTGTATTCTTGAAACCTGCTTACTGCATATTATGCAGGAGGGCATACCCTCTGAAGCTGAATGCATGTATCCTGTCTCCTCAGTAATCCCTGCAACATCCCTATTACATTAGAGAAATGATAGAGACAGTGAGTTAGTGAGTTAGTGTTCTCTGCAGATTAGTGCTGTTCATTAGCTTGGTAATGAAGTCTCTTTCTTAGCAGGAGGGACGGTCAGTGGGCGGTCAAGCTCCCTTTTAACACAGACCTTGGGAGCTCTAACTTCACCGAGGCAAGCAAATATACAGAGAGATGGAAGGGAAATGAGGCCTCCCCTAACCCTATGGTACATTACCACCTCGCCCAGATAAAGGGAATTCCTTAACAGATGCTATGTTGTTGCTATAATCATTGACGGTTCAGCCAATATTTGTGTATTGCAAACAAATGAAGTTTGTATAGACAATGGAAAATCAAGGTTGTAACCTCAGATGCCTTTGAGGCAGCATGCTGTGAAATTACTTTGGAATCACTTTATTTAGACTGTCCAATGTTAGCATTAAATTTAGTATCAACTTTGCATCGACTTAGCATCAATTTAATATCACACTGATTCAAAATGCCAGAACCTAACCGATGACTCAAACGGATACAAAAGTAAAAGGTCACCTGATGGTCTATACATTTTTCTATATTAAGTTGAATATTTGCACTGGACAGTTTGATATGAAATTAAATATCAACATTGACTCTGAGACACTGACTTGAAATTATCCACTGAGAAAAAGTTGATAATTTGTTGAAAGTCAAATGATATTAGGTTGAGTATTTACATTGGGCTGGTTTAAATTAAAGTTACATATCTTGTCAAATAGAAAAGTTCATACTAGGCTGAATATTAACACTAGAGAGTGCAAATAGTGCATCCAACCAACCAACCAAGCTTGAACCACAGGATTGTAGCCATAGACCTGTAAAATAATTCAGGATACTGTCGCTGCATCATCAAGGTCAGTCTTCCATGCATTGTCAGTCGTGAACATCCCAGATCGGTGACTCGATTACATCATCAAGAGAGGCACCATCAAAGCTGAGATTTGTTGTTACTGGATGATGAGTGTTGTGAAAGCTAAAGGACAGTGTTCAACGGGCAGCCAGGCTCTCCAGGATATGGATCTGTACTTTGAGCACAGACTAATGGGTTTTGTTCTGTAAATCTCAGACAGTGTTTTTGATTGATTATCCCCTGCTGTTGAGATGTGGGTGTTGCTGTCAAGCTCTAAGAAAGGCTGGTGTGTGGTATATCCACATCACCGGGAGGAGCAGGGCAGAATTGTTCTGGGCAAGTCGGGTGTGTAACTGGGAATATAATGGCTATTGATTGGTGTATTAGCTGCGCTGTGGCGTTCCTGCTGCCCTTGACTAAAATCAGACCTGTATTTTTAACTGCACAGACAGCACACTGAGTCATACCGATTGGTGTTCTCTCTTATATTCAACTTATTCATATACCTTGTGAATTCTATTTTGCACACATGGCTTGAAGTCCAAGAAAAATACAGCAGGGATACTAAAGTAGTTCAGGCCTGGGGGGAGTTTTGGGAAACAAAAGGGGGGCAAGGGCCACTGGATAAATTGTGCCATTACTGACTTCTTTCCTTTCAACATGTATATATCTCAATTTGTCCTGTTGTAACTAACATGTTAAACATATGGCGTAAGGCACTGGCCACAATAGCAGTAATTTTCTTCCCATTTAATTCTCTGAAATTGTGATATATTTAAAATTAAATTACAAAAGAGACAAGAAAATTGTTGGATAATTAGCAAATACTGGAAGTGCCCAAAATGTTGCTTTAAAAAAGTAAAAAAAAAAATTACAGGTCAATGACATAAAATTAGAAAAAAAATACAAGAAAATTACCATCAAATTACAAGAAAATTATAAAATAATTAGCCTAAAAAAAAAAAAAGAAAAAGCACAGAAGTAAATGGTGACATAAAATGTTTCTGAATAAAAGCTCGACTAACCATTGGGCTCCATTTTTGGCCCATAGAAGCTTGTATCTCTCATACGGTGGGAAAAAATGATTGTGATAATATCATCAGACATCAGGTAACACTTAAAGGTTTGTACTTGATATTGGTATCTGCACTGAAAAAGTAGCACTGTGGTACAGTTGCATCCCTAGATACCAAAAACAAAAAAAAAGGGATTTTTTGGAAATAGAGACACGGTTGAATACGCTGCATACAAATGTGTTTAAGCTCAATGCAAACATCTTTTCTACATTTATTTGGACCTCATGCGTCCCAGCGGGGGCGCATGAAGATTAAAGAGGCAGTCATAACCTAGGAATCCAAAAATAGCGGTGACCAAAACTCAGAGAGCAACAACAATAGCCATGGCGAAAGAGTGGCCAAGTGAATATGAGGATTTAAAAGCCAATTTATCATCACACACTGAAAAAAGGAAAAGAAGAAAAATGAAACAGTCAGATCATCTACTAAACTAAACCAGTAGAAAAGATAGAGGCCTTGAAATGAAATGAAAACACACTCACAAAGGCAATGGACTAGAACAAGGCAGGAGAAGCTTTTCTGCAAGGCAACACAAATAAATGTGACATTTTACACCAAGTGCAGAGGCCCATGCAGTGGGGGCTAGCATGTGAAAATCTGACAACTATGGGCATCCAACTTGTGCGTGATTGTGTACTTTTGATGAAGGACAAGAAATGTATGCAGCCTGCACCTTTTTCCATATGTGCTTGTGTGCACTTGTTTCGGACTGAGTAAACATGGTGTATGTTACTTTATGTGCACTGATGCGTTTTGCTTGAGACAAGTCAGCATCTAGTATTTCAGCAGCCACGCAGCACGGGAAGCCGAGGGGCTGAGCCTTCCCCCGAGAGGCTCTTATCATTGGGGTCATGTCCCTTGTGTTTGCCTGTCTGCCTGTATGGATGTCTCAGCGTATTTCCTTATGACCTGTTTACCACTATCCTGCTATGTAATAAAATATAGTCTCGCTGCCTAACCTGGAACGTGCAACTGTGTGAAAGTTAGTGCATCGGCAGCCAATTTTTACCTTGCATGTGCTTGTTTGGACAGTGTTGGGGAGTAACTAGTTACCCATAATTAAATTACAAAATAAATGTATTTGTAATTTGTTACAGTTACTGAGAAAAAAAATCAAATTACAGTTAATTGCTAATTGCATCTGAATATATTGTTTTCTGTAAAAAACAAAAAAAACAAAAAAAAACTTATATGTAGGAAAAAAAAACAAAAAACATTCATTTTGTTGCTTGGCATCTTTTTGCCACACAGGAATGCCTTCTGTTGGCAGATTTCCAGACAACGCAGGTCAGCAAAATTGTTGAGACAAATTTGAGTTCAACACCGTCAAGGGAACAATGTGTTACAAGGAACTGTCTCTAAGTCTAGACAGGCTCCATTCATTAGGCAGTATGCGCTCAAATTTTGAGCGTTGTTTTTGATTGGTTATCTTGTGTGAATTTGCACTGCCTCTCATCTGTCAGTCAAATCAATAACATTGCTCTAAGCAACCAGTCGGCCATGCCTGTGACCAGCTGACCATGTCAAGGTGGGTGGCTGTATCATCAGACAAGAGCACCTTTTCAGTGCTAGAAATAGCATTATTGTTTAATAGCTTGTTTACCAACAAAACATTTTAGTAAACTAATCAAATGTAATAACTTATATTACTTTGATGGAGTAGCTAAATAGTTTCTTTACTAATTCTATTTTTTAACAGTTTAACTAGTGATCTGTAACCTATTATATTTAAAAGAAAACACTGTGTGTGGATGTGGGCAAGGGCGTCTCGATGTGATTCTCTGACTCCTCACTGGATGAGTGAGAGAGGATGTTTCATGTGAAGTGCTTGTCTTTTGTCTCAGGTTCAGACCTATGCTCTTTCCCTTGCTGGAGAGACAGTAGGGGAGAACTGCTGAGTGTCAAAAGGGTTTTGAAGTGAATTCCACCTGGAGTGGATATGAATGGAACAGTCACCTTGTGATGTTCTTCACACACTGACTCAGGTGGAGGTAGGCAGACTCGTCCTTGGTTTATATATTCAAGCCCCTCTCCCACACACAAACACACACACACACACACACAAACAACAATATGAAATCAGCCAATTAACTGAAGCACGAATGGAAACAGAATGTATGAGTTGAAGGGTTGAAAAGAAATATTCTCACTCATTGCAAGGATTCGAGTATCACAATGAAGTGCTGAAAGGAGTGCGACTGGGAACAATTTAATTACAAGAGGATGAGTGGAGGATGCCAGCTGCAGATTAGAGTTTACTATTAACACAAACAACAATGCTCAAAGCATCACCAGACAAGGTCAAGTACTGAATTAGCAATGGGAGAAGAAAT
>OMLB01054290.1:0-18395 GCA_900302555.1 Myripristis jacobus
GGCGTCCAGTTTTATCTGTCCTCGGCTAGCGGTCAAGCTGTTCTGAACTGTGTAATACATTGGATAAGGCAAAAGCATTGAACTCTGATATACATGGAAAAATACAAGAGACATCGAACTATAAGGCCAATTGTAACATGTTGTTGATGTTGACGCCCAGGTACTTGTAGACCTCAACCTCCTCCACATCCTCTCCCAGAATGCACAGTGGCTGTGAAGCCGTCCTCTTCTTCCTGAAGTCGATCACCATCTCTCTGGTCTTGGTGACATTCAGCCTCAGGTGGTTGCGTCCAGCCCACTCCACAAAGTTACCTACCACTGTTCTGTACTATACTTAGTTTAACTTGTGGCAGCAACATGAATTTCCCTTTAGGGACAAGGTATTGATCCAAACTGAACAGAACAGTAAAAGCTACTTTCTGACAGCTAGCGAAATCTATTGAGGCCCCTGATTAACCTGCTGTACATGTGAGATTGACTGTGATTGGTGAGATAATCATATAACACTTTTTGACTTGAGGTGTTTCAGGAGGAATTCTGAGAGTGAATGAGGTCATGAGGCCAGAGACAGGAAAAAACGTTCACGCACAGGCTACATAATTTCTGTATAAATAAGCAAACCTCTGCACCAAAACACAGGAGGGCTGCACATTTGACAACTTGAACTTGAATTTGTACTACTCCAGTGTTCATTTGGTCTTTACTGCATAACATCACAGACTCCATGCCTTGCTGGTTTAAACAGAAGTCAGTAGCAATTCAAATAACAACACCGAACATCGTGCTATGCTGATTTGAATGGGAATGTCCATTCTACTCCAATTGAATTTCTATAGTTCCACCTGTTCCTTCCTCCTGAATCCTCCTGGATGAAATCACTGGAGGGGCATAGCAGAGGTCAAATTTATATTTAGTAGCTGCAATATGTAACTTTTTTCACATAACTGAAAACAGCATACATACACTTTATCAGTTTGTGTTTGTCTATGACTGTGTTTACATCTAAATTCCCCCTTGTCTCTCTTCAACAAGATCGAGACAATTTGCAGCACATTTAATTTGCTATGGGTGTGTCACATAGTTGTGGCCAGCAGCTATGTGACACAAAAAAAAGAAAAACAAAAACATGGCAAACATCAGTGTTTTGTTTTTTTGTTTTTTTTTTTAAATGCAGAACAGCTGAGTTTGCCTGTGCTTCTTTGGGAGGAGGGAGTGTGTTATTATGGATCCCACCACAGTTCTGGGCAAGACACACTCACGAGAGCTGTGATTGCTCATAAAATTTATTGGCCTGTTGCCCATTCATTACTCATAAGCCCTCACCCAACTAACCTTAACCTTAACCATGTGGCCACATCCAAAAAAGCCCTTACCCAACCTTAACCAACTGGGCGTACCTTGCCCAGAACTCTGGTGTAAATCATGATAATGTAGACAGGGGCAAGCAGCAGTTGTAGGTGTTGAAACATGCAGGTAGACACTCCCTCCACTTACGTCTCGGATGTTCTGGGAGTCAGAGAAGTGAACCAGGTCACCGTTGTAGAGCTCCTGGGTCCCCAGGAAATCGCTGTACTCGCCAGGCCTCAGCTGGCTGGGCTTGATGCCATTGGCCTGGAGGAACTGCTGGTAGGCCACACCAAACGCCTGGCCGATAGCCTGGGCTATGATCTGGGCCTGCAGGGAGACAACAGGGAAAACTGAGCCGACCGTCACATCTGTACAATTTTTGTTATCCTTTAAATCCAAAAAGTAAGTACCAAAGGCTTCTGTTCAGTTGTTTTCTTCCAAAGATATTTGAACCCAAGTGTAAACAACAATCTGTTTTCATATGTAATACCCAAAAACATTTTTTTTTTTACATGAAACAAGTTGGAGCGCATGCAGAGTTAATGTCCAAAACACCTTATATCCAAAAAACACAACCTTAATTGAAGTTACTTTTTAATAGCAGTAAAATGTAGAGGACCTAGTCTGAAAAGTCTCTTGTTGATGTCTTAAGTTAGTCTACTTTCCTGTAGTATCATAATATTTTTGTTTTTTAAATGATGTGCACCCCCCACACACACCCCAAATGCACATCCTTTAAAATTAAAATTTTCATCAGAAAAGGGTTAAAACGGGGGCACAGCTAGCAGCAGAAGCAGTGGCCTCATGGCCTAAAGTAACACACAGCTAATTAGTTTCTAAAAGAAGCTCTTCTTCCTTCTATTCAGCCTCGCCAACTGTGGAAAACTGGGACGGCAGCCAGACAGCTTCTACATTCAGGAGAACTTGCAGGCTGACTGGGGAAGGAAAAACTGAGCAGCAAACAGCGCACTTGATCCAATCCCAAATGAAACATGAGAAGCAATATCTGGAGGGAGTCTGCTTTCAAAGTTTTTCATTTTCACACTAGATGCAAAATGTTATGGCTTTTGTATCTTATAGCTTAAATGTGCCGCAGATCATTCAGATGGGATTGTAGTGATGACCATGAAGGTCATATAACGAGGGCAGGAAACCAACTTTTTGCCTCAGACCACAGCAGATGTTGGAATTAAACAAACACTTCTATATTTTCTGCTATATTTCGGGTTGGGAACCTGACAGTGCTTAACAGAGCAGAGCAGATATTGTAGTATTTACCTGATGGCTAGAGTTAATTTCCCTCATAAAATATAAGACACTGATGATCTGAAGCAAAGTTGAACTTCAGTAGATTGCTGGGTTTTTCAGTTTTGAGTTCATCTGGTGGTGAATTATTGCCATTAGTTGCTCCATGCTCCCCTGGACTGCTAATCCAAAATACTGTTTTTCTATCTCTACATTCATTTCCATAGAAAAACAGCTCACAAAATAACACATGAGAATGTGTTATTATGTTATTATTATTATTATTATTATGTTATTATGTTATGCGCATGAGAGCATGGAGAAACTTTAAGTATAAAAAAAAAGTGCCCATTTTTTTCCATGTAACTACAATTATTTGTGAAAGTACTATCAGGTCGTTTCTTCCTGGTGCAAGACTACTTTGCATAAGTTTCCTGCAGTAGCTACATGCTGCTCCTTTCCAATTCAAATAGGGGAAATAACGAACAGAGACATATAATTTCCTCAAAAATGGGTAAAGAGACTTGTTACTTTTTATATTGGCATAATCTGATTTGGTGCATTTGTTTATTTACTCAAAGCGTTATTCTGATAGAGCTGATGGACAAAAGACTAGGACAGACTTAAGTAACTTGTTAATGAAAACAATTGACCTTTCTATTGTCTCTTGGAAACATACTAGCATTCAAATGAGTTTAACACATGAGCGCTTCCAAGCCTTTCTTCCAACATGACATGAAACTGCAGCAGCTGAGCTAAGACAGCCCCCTGCATCCCTCCCCCACAACTCACATCCTCAGAGGAGAAGACATGGCAGATCATACAGCATTTCTTCTGTGGTGCAGACGAGGGAGAAGAGGATGAGGAGGAAGAGTTGTCACTTTCCTGTCCTTTTCGATTTGCCAGTTTCCTTCGTGCCATCAGCACTACAATGTTGCCAATGTCAGCAATGTAGGAGATCATCTGAAGAGAGTGGTCCATCATTGCCTCCTGAGGACAAACAGGAGGTAAATGAGGAGATAAATGGTGGAACAGGAGCAGCAACAGAGAAGGGAACGGGAAAGCTGGTTTCGGAAAAGAATGTCCAAACAAGAGTAGTCAAAGGATGTTTATATTTAAATCGGTTAGGTAACTGGGGCATGAAACAATCAATGCCATGTTTGATTTAACTGATACTACTACTAAGCAGAGGTCGCAGCCAAAGCAGCAGCAGCAGAGGAAGAGACACAATTTCATTACAGCTAAATGTTTGTTTACATGTTTGCTATGTTCCATTAATTTTATAGCACTCCGAAACCTTTTCATTTTTTCTAAAAAGAGAAGTGTCATACAATTCTTATTATCACTGGTTATTATGTATTTTAGGTTCCCCCTTAACAGAGCATACCACCACAGAAACTACAGGGTGTCCACAAAGTCTCTTTACAATTTAAAAAATCTATTGCAAAAGCAACTGATGAGATATGTTAATCAGATTTGTTCTATGTACTCAGTGGTTATCAAAGTTTTTAATCACATTGCATTTGTGTATTTCAGGTACCCTGTTGATGAAATAGGTTCTGTTAAATAAACCCCTAAAAAATGGCTACAGGATTGGAAGGGATGGCCCAATTCCCTGGCCACCTCGTTCACCAGATATCACTCCCCTGGACTTCTTTCTATGGGGTTATGTTAAAGATATCGTGTATCAAACAAAGATATGGGACATCAACGACCTGAAGCTAAAGATCACTGATGCCATTGCCACCACTGATGAGGCTATGCTACAGTGAACATGGCAAGAAATCGAGTACCATCTTGATGTGCTTCATGAAACTAATGGTGCCCATATAGAGGTGTATTTAATGAGGCAAAAAAAACTTCAATATTGACACCTTCCTAAAATAATCGCCTAAGTCATTTTTTGTCAAAAATGAGTTTTTTGCCTAAATCATATCCTCTTGATGCTGGCCACCTCTGGTAAAATCGCCAGCATCCTCAGATGAACAGATCATGCCATTCTGCCCCTGAATCATGTCAAAACTGTGACTTAGACAGTTTTACGTTATTTAGGCTATCTTAGGCTATTTTAAGCGTTTCAAGATGGGAGCGGTATCAAGAAGAAAGAAAATTTTCTCTGCAAGTGAAGTTATTTCAATGATCCAGGGCCCATCCCCAATTGGTAAGTGATGAGGTTTAGTATAACATTGGCATATAACGTATTACAATTGCCTAAGTCATTTATTTCTGTTATGTTGCATAATTGACTGACAATTTTTAGTATGTCAGTAGTCATCTTTTTTATAACCTTTTTGAGTGAAATTATCAATAAATATCATACAATGAATTTCTGGTGAATTTTTTTGTGTCTCCTGAAAAACCTGAAAAAATGGCTTAGACGATTATTCTAGGAAGGTGTCGATATCTACTCCACATTTTGTAATAATTTACACAGATTTGTCTATTCATTTGCTTTTGTAATAAATTTGTTAAATTGTAAAGAGACTTTTTGGACACCCTGTATAGTATGACATCACCGAGGAGTAGAAATAAAAGTCAACCAAATGTCTGTGAGTGGATCAAGATCCTCATTTACACCTGGCTGTCTCTGCAAAGAAACATACTTAAAGAAATCATTTCCCTGTTGTTGCTGTTTGCAGCTTTGTGGAAAAATGCTCATCCAAACAATCAGTCAAAAAAGCACTTCTCAGCAAAACACTCGCCAAGTGTGAGGATGATCGAATTAACTGTTGTGGTGAAAATCAAAGGAGAGACAGACAGACAGACAGACAGACAGAGACTCCTTCCATTTGAGTTAGAAGATAGGTGAAGTCAAGTCAAGTTTATTACAGCACATTTCATGTGACAGGTGTTGACTCAATGTGCTTATGCAGAGATGAAGGGTAAGCTGTGGATTTAATCAGCTGGAATCAACCTGGTGCTGGAGGTGGAAGTGGAGAGACAAAGAGAGAGAAAATGTGTGTGTGTGTGCTACCAGAGCCTGCCTTCCTGTAGTGCCCCTCCCTCTGCCATCTGCTGAACTGCCCTGAGTGAACTACATGTGTCTGTTAGGGATGTATGCTTTTTCGATCCCGATCCAATTCTGAAACCTGGGTATCAGCCGATGTATTGCATGTATTATGTGCAAGGTTATGTGAGGCTCTTGTAAACTTGTTATTCAAAGAGCAAGAATATACAAAAATGTAGTAAATTTAAATGTACTCCAAAGCAATTTATTTGAACTGTAGGTTAAGTAGGCTTCACATACAAACAGGTATAGAAGCATAACTTACTATGGCAACTCTTTTAAAGTTTTGAAAAACTTGAACAAATCAAGTGCACAGCAATGCATTATCAACTACTAGTAAGTAGATTTCACTCACAGTAATGATCATTACAGTAGAATTTTCTAATTTGAATGCATTACCAGCACCCTCTACTGTGATGCCATGCCTTAATCAGCACAATGCATCCAGGCAGGCACTCCTGAAGAAGAAGAAAACCTCTGTTTGCTAGCCAGGGTAACAGACTATAGTGGAAACAATTAGATTAACTACAGAAATGTTATAGAAATAGTACACGCAGCAGTGTGTGTGCATGTCTACTGTGCATCGGTACGTGGATCATTAACATCAGTACTATATCCATCCTGTAAATTATGTCAGCATTAGCACGCAATACCTATAACAATATTTGTATTAGTGCATCGCATCCCTAATGTATGTGTCCTATGACTTTCTGAACAATTCATTTGATCAACTTCAAAGCTGACACTGCACTCTCTTGGGTCTTCAACAATACACCTGCAAAGTTTGAAGTTGGTCAGATGAACGGTTACAGTGAAAATTAAAACAGAGAAACACAGAAACACCAAGATTCCTCTATTTATGGTTAGATTGCTACAATTATTTTTGCTGCATGTAGACATGCTTCTGTGATTTTATGTATAGAAAATACTTACTTTCGATTTTCTTTTCTGCTTAACATTTTGGACTGGACAAGCCATAGTGTTTCTATTTACTGTCACCTCAATCGAGGACCACAGCCGAAATAAGTCTGGAAGTGAGTCGTATTGTGTTATCCTTGACAAACAAAACAAGTTGTAGATATTTAAATGTCTTGCTCAAGGGCATAGTGTGATGGTTTGTCTTTTTCTTCTGATGTGGTCAAACTGAAGCTAGGAAGGGAAGCCAGGAAGAGGAAGGGTTGCCTTCCCTAATCCTGCCCACCACATTGATGTTGTTGGTCATAATGAGCCACATAAAGTAGCCAACGGCCAAGAAGAAAATGAGCAAAACCCAGCAGCCACCCAGACGATGAGGAGGCTGGTGAGCTCAGGGAGGAGGAGGAGGAGGAATACCATCTCCATCAAAACCATCTTCCTCCTGTGAGGGACTGGCAGCAAGTGCTTATGCAAGTGTGTGTGTGTGTGTACGCATGCGCACGTGCACTGTATGTGTGTTGTTTATTTATCTTATCCAGGTTCCTGGTCCTAACTTCGTGGAGCTGTCTGAGGACTTTGAGGGCTGGGCAAGCAGTGACTGACTATGCCAGCCTGATGAGTAAAAAGAACTTTCAAACGTTACTTGTTCCCTTGTGGTCCTTTGGAATGTGCCTCGGTTGCTGCGCTCAAACACCACTCAGACTTGACTGATTTCTCTCTTTTGTCATGTTTATTCTCCTTTCTCACCCACACCCCATTGTGCTGCCTTTTCTTATTTTTCACAAAGAAACAAAAGACTTGGTCTTATCAGATGATGTACACAAGAGTTGAAATTAAAATAGAAAAATAAAGACATAAAAACAACTTCAACTTAATGTTACTCAATGATCAAAAAACTGTGTGGCTACAAACAAAGAACAAGGGGTTCTTAACACTTGAGCTTGGGGCACAACACAAAACAAAATTAACTTTTTTTGAAGGATGTAAAGTGATAATACCGGAATTTTAATGTTTGGAGGATCTTTTCCATTCCTTTATAGTGGATAAGCCTGTACAGCCCATTATTTTGAATGCAATCTTGAATCTTGATCATGAATATTAGGCACTAATTTTCAGTAATGAATTACTGATTTTGGCCAATTTTTAAACTTTGTTTTGGGTGCTGCAGTTGAAAGCAGCCCAGATGCAAATTTGTTATGTAAAAAGTGACTTAAAGTATTTGTGCTTAATGTTTTAGATCACAGTATCTATCAAAAGAACTGTGATTACCATCATATCCCTAACTGTGCAGCACTGAGAAGAAACCAGCCATGCAGAGAGGGAGCTGACAGCGGATGACCCACTTTAACTCTCCTGACAATTCAACTACACAGACAGGAGATCAAAATAGACTGTTCTACACAGTGAGCGATGTTCACAGAGCCCTCATATTGAATCACCATCAATTTATATTTTAATAAGGAATCCACCTGTAGGAGGGTTCAGCTCGGATGTGCAAGTTAAGAAGTGCAATGCTAACTCGGAGTAAAGGTCACTGGTGTGTTTCAAACACTGCATTTTCACTTCATCCGTTTAGCTGGTAGAGCAGGCAGTGGCTTGGGTGTCTTGCTCAAAGACAATTCAAGACAAAACTGACAGATGGACACACTGGCAAGACAGACAATCAAACTGATTGTCAAGCTCTGTTCCTCAAATGAGGTAACCAGAACTGCTTCTTAAGAATTACAAAGCAGATGCTCAAGTGCACTTGGACAGGGCATGAGGCACTTGACAAACAGCCGGGATCAAACTGGTGATCTTTCGGCTAACCACAAGGAGGTCAACTTCATCATTGATGCTGACAGATGCTGATAATGGCTTTCATTTCTGACATATTTTAACTCAAGTCAAATTTCCCACTGGCACTGCAGAACTGCAAATTCTAAAGATACCAAACTAAAACCAGGTGGGGCACGGGCTGGGGGCGGGAAAAAGATGTTAGTGATTTCAAGACGCAAATGAAGTCTTTTGGAGTGTTTTGAGATTAGAATACAAGAAGAAGACCAATAAAGCCTAGTATGAGAATTTATTTATTCATTATAATTTGTATTGTAATTAGGAATAGTTAACTCTGAGATGTAGTGGACTAGAAGTAAATCAGCAGAAAATAGAAATAGTAAAAGTATAAAGGACCTCAAAGTTGCACTTAAGTACAGTAAATGTACTTACAGGGTTTGAAATGAACTTTTTGAATCACCAGCCATTACGGCTACTTGATGTAAAAGTTACCAGCCATTCTGAACACAATTAATATTTGAAATTGTGCCATGCTACCATATTTGAAACATGGGACTGGAAATTGCATTTTAACAGCTAAATGTGTGTGTGTGTGTGTGTGTGTGTGTGTGTGTGTGTGTGTGTTTGTGTGTGTGTGTGTGTGTGTTTGTGTGTGTGTGTGTGCGCACGCCCACAAAATAAAAACAGCAGTCGTTGCTGTAAGTTTTTAGGTACAAACTGGAAAAGGATACAGAAAGCAGGGAAAGGAAAGGATCAAAGAAAAAGCAAAGCAAAGCAGTGGGGTAAAAAGAGGTGGATATTTGCCAGGTGGCTGGTAAAACATACCTGTTTGTCAGCACTAAGCACTTTGATCCGCTGGGTAGAGATGAAGAGATCTACTTCTGTCATCGGCTGAGATTCGCCCTCTGGAGCCTGGAGGTAAGACGATCACAAGTACTGTACTGTAGCCATACTAGACCAGCTGTGGTAGAGTATCAGTGCCCTTTGGTTTTGGTGCGCTGCTAATCCAAATTTACCTTTATACGATCCACAGCCTCCTGAGCCTGAGCCATACGGGCGTTTGTAGAAGGGTTTCTCTCTGATTTGATTTGGGTAGAGCCAAGGTACTTGGCACCGAATATCACTCCATCTAACAGGTCTTCAGGGTCACAAGGCCCAGGCACTGTTAAAGAACATGTACAAACCATTGAAAAAGGACTTTTTTTAGCTCCATCTTGACTAAACTCACATTATATCTCTTCTCTGGCATCAATATAACATTTGGTCTTGCATTTGCAAAGGAAAAAACATCTTACCATCTTTGTAGGAGGGTTGGTCATTACCACTCTGCAATTAAAGCAAAGTGAAAGGTTAATGTATGGTCTAAGATATAGTACTTCACTGTACTATGTATTGCAGATGAACAGTCACTGATCTTGCATCATTAATGCTCAACTGTAGAGAAAAATACACAGGGGATGTGATTAGAAACAACTGAAGGCAGAAAAATGTTTCTCTGTCAATAAATGAATGAATAAATAAATAAATAAATAAATAAAGGATGAATGGGAGCACTTGCAAAATAATACAAATTGTGGAAAAAGAATAAATTAAGAAAAAAATCCTGCAAATAGCTCCAGAATACAAGAACTTTAGAATCACAGAGAAAATCATGATGGAGTTCCACAGCACTGTAGTTACTGTATACAGGGCAGATCCCAACATCGACATTTGGGAATAAAAACTTCCGATAGCAAAATATTGGCTAATGGCCTACATTTTTTATACATAAAAACAAGCTTATAGCAAAACTTGCAAAACAAAAGCTTGTAAATGCATGTACTTAAAGAGATATGTACTGCATTTGTGCATTAACTTCCATGGCACAATATAAACCACCATCACTTCAGCTGTAATAAGCTCTGCTAACTCGTGCTAAACAAAGCGCTGTACACAGTGGAGTCTGTTGGACAATCTAAGGACAACACTGTTTAGTGTTTAGTGCTTTTACATGTCTTTTTTACAGGTCAGCCAGCATATGTGCTGATCAATATGCCTGTGATGACCCAATATTGGAATATAATATATCAGTCAGGTTTTAGTTTTTGCTTCATGCTTCACAGACTGCAGGTTACAGCCTACCCTTCTTTTCATAGACCAGCTACTACTAACCCAGCCTACCTGCTCGCTCTCAGGAGCTGCTTCCTTCTCCCCCTCTGGAGGCTGCTCTCCAAGCTTCATCCACACTGGCTCAGGATATTCATCCTCAGGCAGGGAGGCAAAGGAGTCGTCCCCAGTCAGAAGCTGCTGGCCATTCCCATAGTGACCCCAGAACCTGTGGGCATCCTCCTGGTTGTAGGAAACTGACACCACAGCATCCACCTCCCCCCTGCGTGGCAGATAGGCAGCCTGGTGAGGAGGAGCACCAATCTCTGTGCACTCCAGCAGCCCCAGCAGGTCTCTCTGGTGGCTTTCGGAGAACAGCAGCCCAGTGGTTTCAGTTGGCGAGGCCGGCTGCAAAGTGCCAGAGTCTGTGATCAGAGAGGGCCCAGAGGGTTCCAGCTCAGGCAGACGAGGAGGTGTGAGGCGGTTGAGGCAAGGCTCTTCTCCCATCAGCTGGAGCTGGTTTAGGAGGGCATGGATTCGGGTGTGGTCCTCATCGCCTGGCCTCCTCTTTAGAACTGCAGCCTCCTCTTCAGTGACCCTTGTCTCCATCTGCTCAGAAACTATCACCTCCTCCTCGTTGGCCACAGTGAGCCTCTCTCCCTGCTCCTCAACCGTTACTCTGACAAGCTCTTCTTCTACCTGTCCCTCAACATCATGGACTGACTCTGTGCTCTCTTCCACCAACTCAGGCCGGTTCAGGACAGGTGGAGCAGCTGCACTGCTCACCTCCAGTGGCAGTACCAAATCACATGGCCCCGCCTCATCTTCCAGACGGCCCACAATAGGAGGGAAGGTGGGATCATCCAGGTCACCTGCCGAGTCCACCTCGCTTGAGGAGTCAGACTTCCAGTCTAACGGAGGAGGCTCAATCAGGTTGAAAGAGTCAAGGTCTTCCACCTCTGAGCTTGGAAGATTTGCTGTGGTCCGCCTACTGCCCTCAATAAACGAAGATGCTCCGTCGGCAGGGCCAGCGGCAGGAGACTGGGTGCCTGAGGATGCAGAGGCTGAATGATCGGCAAGGCAGTTGTCTGATTCCATTTTGCAAACAAGCCTGTCAGAAACAGAAAGATAATAGTAGGTTGAAAGAGACTGCTTCCTAGTAGACACAGCAAGCTGACTCAGTTCTATGACACTGGGGCTTAGGTCTAGTTTAGTCATTTTGCGGAACTTGGTTTCCAACAGTCTGAAGTGTGCTTTAGTAACAGTAATAACTATTGTGAGTTTAAATCTGGCATAACAGAAGACGATTTCACAACATCTGTCTGTGACTTTATGAAAACACTGAGCCGTCATTATTACCTTGCTGCTAGCAGACATAACCAAATCAGTTACAGCCACAACTCAATCAGTTAAAGCCAACAGTGAAATATAATCACTGTCCCATTGCCTACAAGATAGCAAACAGTTCAAAGTACAAATGCACCCTTAGGGAGTTTGGGGAACCATCATATTACGCTGTAAGATTCCTGATACCTTTACTTATGTGTAAGTGAATTTTAATAAAATCGATTCATCTGTCATTCTATAAACACGCAGCATTTTCAATGTATGCGATGCCACTTGCCAGTATGCCGGCTGCGTGACAGCTCCGCTACATGCCACTGTCCCGTCCTCTGTTGTATTGAAATACAGCACGCCAAACTCCACTGAGAAAAAAAAGAAAAGAAAAGAAAAAGAAAAAAAAAATCAGAATTTCATTTTAGCTTTTGGGTCCTCGAAGGACTTCTGGTAAATTCGGCATACAGGATTTCTACCAAGCAGCACGTCTTTCAACAAAATCTCTAATTCATTATTGACTGACACACTGCTCCCTTCTAAATTAAACAGTGGAAATTGCAAGCGAACCAAATAAAAAGCTTAAAACCTGATTTAAATGTATGCATGGACTACTCGACGCCTGTAACACAATTCAATTATTGCTCCTAATTATTCAGAAAAAGCCCGGAATCCTATTTTAAAAGGGTATGTGTTCAGCAATTAGCAAGTTATCAGATTTTTGAATGGACTTTGGCGTACCGTTGTCTCTAGATATGACGGAGCAAAACTTCTCGCTATACAGGGCTGACAACGACGAGATGTAGCTGTGTGTATGGAAAAAAACATTTACACATTTACAACGTTAATTATGAAAATAGAAAGTCTGAGTATCGGCAGTGTAAGCTAAGAAAATCAACTCAACTTGGCTAACCAAAGTTAGCTATACAAATTTATACGACAACTGGCTAATTAATGTACCGATTTGGGCACCCCCCTGGACACTTATACGGAATAAAATGTCTTTTGTTGTATGTTGAAAACTTACAGGTGTTGGTCAGTAAGAGAAATGAAGTGCTCTCACCTGGTATATTAGGTCACTAGTCGTCTTTCTTCTGGATCAGGCAGAAACAACTCCTCTGAGAGCCACGAAAGACAAGTTGACGTGGTTTTGAACTCTTTCCAAAACCTTTGCTGAGTTTTGTTCTTCATGCTAACAACCATAACAACACATTTTTGCTAAGTGACTCTGTGGGAATCTCACATAACTCTCAGGTCGATAAAATTCACCTCAATTTATACAGTTTTCCTGCCGTTGTTGCCGACAGCGTTTATTCGTTGACTCTGTTATCATGTTGCCTTCACGTACTTCCACAAAGTTCTACCTCCAGAGTGGTAAATACCACTACTCACGCACTCAGATTTAATTTGGCCAGAAATGAAAATACACAGTGAACTTTGTAAGGCTTTTCCATTAACATTTTTATCCGTACATTTATAACTTAATGTAAATGTATGTCTCGCGTGTTTTTTTCTTCCAACTGTGCCTTTTGTAACTATCTTGATGTGTATGAGTGCTAGTAACTATCGCTGACGCGGATTCCTTGCTCTCTGCCATGGAAAAGTCACACCTTGTCAAAGCGGTGATCATAGAAAGACTCAGTTCACAATTTCCACGCGTTACCATGTTGCAGGACACCGGTTTGTTCGTGTTTTTTGAATTCAGTTTTCTCGGATATTTCCGACACAACTGAATGCAACACTACTTTACAACGCAACAATATCAGCACAGTGCGCATGCGTGAGCTTTCTTCTAGTCGTGCTTAGTAGAATGTCAATAAACTGATCCAAGACAAGAGGCTGTGCTAATGAGAATGCAATTTTATTAAAAACAGATAATCTATTATATAATCGATAGTACTGATTTACATATATTTTCTCTTTTCACCAGAGTAGTCTTTAACGTCATGACTGATCATTTATTACAGTTTTACTTTCTAAACAAACTGGAACTCAGAAAGGTGGACTGACCACAGCAGTTTAGATCAACAGCGCTGATGACTAGAAGCTGATTGTAAACCTTGCAGAACACCAACTTCGATAGTGCACATTCAACAGACACTTCACTCGGTTCAAGGCAACTTATGTTTTCACTTGCTTTACCTGCCATGTAGAATAGGCAAACTTGGTAAAATAGTAAATATTGTAAAAATCCTTGTTTTTTTCTGAATCATGGAAGAAAGGAGGTCATTCAGCAGAAATAACTCTGAAAGATAATGAACTGCCTCAGGGAGCAGCCACCCAACCAACCACAATGCTCTTAGTCTAACTTGTGAAGGAGAATTTAGTGTCATGCGGTCTAAATGCTGTTTGAGAACTCTAACAAAAAATACAAGGAGTAATACTGCTATAGTGTTTTTATAGTTGTTGTCATTGTTGTTGTTGTTTGTTTTTTTCCCCCCGTAATTTAGATCAAAGCCTTTTGAACCTCTGGAATATGCATATACTGTATTCTGAAATCCTCTATGCAGTTTAAGAGAAAAAATTGCCAAAATTACACAGATATCACATTTGTCTGGTCACTAGTCTGGTTATATAGTTGTGGCCTAAATAAATGTAGTTTGATCCACCTCATCTTCAAATCATTACAATTCACACTCACAAATCATATTTCCCATTTTGTGATGAATGAATGGAATCTGATCACATGAAAATCAGCTGCACATCATTTCACTCAGTGGTCTACATATTTCCCCCCAACACATGTCGTTTACTCACTGTTGATCAAAAAGTCAAAGTCAACCCTCGCTATAAGTATGAGATGAGGAACCGTCCAATTGGTCGCTGCTGCTGCTATTCATCTGGATCAAGCCAATCAGAGAGGAGATGGTGCCCATCAGCCCAACTAGCCAGTTGGGAAATCGTCCCGCCCACAGGAAGCCAGGTGGCATCCAGTGGATGGCATTGCTGAGGTCAGCCATGCTGCTGAGGATGGAGAGCAGCTCGCCTCTCATCTGTCTGCACAGCTCTGAACGTCTGGGAGAACCACCGTCACTGCAGGACAAATGTGCTCAATTATTGGCCGTACACTGGGCTCTGCTTATACTGAGCACCTCTGAATGCACTCAGCTACTACAAAAACATTCCTATGCACCCTACAAAGCTGCCAGGACTTATTTATAACCACAAGACAGATTTTTATAAGACCCGGGCTCGTCAGTGGTGGAATGAACTTCACTCTCCAGTCAGAATAGTTTCACTTAAGAGACATTCACATTGCTGCTGAAACTGTCCCATTTCTCATATTGTTTGCCTTTTGCATGATAGATCTGATGTTCATAGTGCAGTGTGAACAGGTAAATACACACATGGACTCAAATCTTTGGAGGATAATGTGGAGAGATGCTTCTATTCACCCACAACTAATAGGGGCAAATTACAATCAATCAGTGTTGGAAGCGATTAGGATCAGAGCATCGATTGCAATTTCAGTAGCTTGCAAGTTCCATGACACACGGTGACACAGTACATGTGCAAGTCATTTCAAGGTAGGTTGGTGCAGACTGATGATGAATATGGGTCACTTTCAAAATTAAATGTGATGTCACACACACAAAAAAAATGAGATCTGAGCATAAAATCAAAAGTGAGCACCAAGGCCTGCAGGGTGAATGTAACCTAATAGGTGCAAAATATTAATAATTCAACTTAAGGGCCTGTAAGAATTTAATACATGCTCTCTACAGAGCTTTCTGCATCGACTGCTCATGTTACCAAAAGCACACAAAAGACCGCTCTTTCTCCTTGGCATTTAGCTGAAGCTCTTATCCAGAAGGACAATGATTCTTCCTACTGTGTTTAAAACAAATCTCTGAAATTAGATGGCACTCTCTCAGGCCATTCAGTACCTGCTGCCATCTCTGTCCCTCTCACATCTCTTCAGTTTCTTCTTCAGCAGGGCGAGAACTCGGACCGACCTAAAGAGAGAAGGATTTGGCTAATGAGCATCACTGAAACGCTATAGCACATTTGTTTGCTTGAAAGTACAACAGGCAGAGAGGACAACAAAATAACAAAGAGACTGATCAATTTGAGAACTGCTCACTTTCAAAAGGTAAGAGGATGAAAGGAAAACTTCATCCAGAAACTATATATTTTGTATCATTTACTCCTGCCAAGTGTTTGTGAATGTCTCAGGAAGAAAGTTTTAATTGCATCATGTGCGCGCCTCATGGAGAATGAGGTTCAGTCAGTGGACTCGCTGAGGCGCTGAAACCTCAGTCACCATGCTGACTGAAGTGTCAGTGTAGCCAGTGAGTGAGCTGAACAAGCTGAGGGAGGGTCCTTCAGTTTGCCATCGGTTTGGGACATACTGAACATACAAACGGTGAATCAAGACTTGCATTAGGTTGCACTAAGAGTTTAAGATTCTAACACAGACCTTTTCATTTCCTTTGCTATTTGTGAAGTCATTGACCAACTCCATTCTAAGAGAAATTCAAACTTTTTTTCCCCCACTGAACAGGCAAGACATCTCAGGGAGAGTAAATGATATAAATATATCATTCTTAGGTAAAGTACGTCTTTGTTGTATGCATGTTGGATTACCTCTTCAGGTATTCTAAACTGGAAAAACTGCTGCTGACTTGTTTTGTGGGAGTGTTTCTGATAAATCAGACACACAAACACAGCCTTCAGTTGCCTCAGCTCTTAATTTTGCTGGTTTACTTTCCTGTTCTGACCATTTTTCACCCCATAGCAACCATGCTGAAGTGTTTCAGCCTAATTTTTGCAATCATCCTGAGTCAGGAAAACTACCCAAGAAGTCTTTTCTCCAGGGCCAAGTTTCCACTTGATCTCTTTGTCTGTCTTGTCTGTAGCAACACACCACTTCTGATGTTCTCTTGTGGACAGATTACACCCTACCTGAGTATTCCCAGCAGCAGGGAGGTTCCCCATAGCACTGTGCTGAGCAGCCACCACTTGTCAGACTTGGCCTTGATGAGCTCTGCGTCGGCGGCCCAGGCAATGTGCTCACAGGGGTAGTAGAGCTGGTCGGAAATGTTGTTCAGCACCGATATCCAGCGTAGGCCCGTGTCCTCCTCCTAGGAATTAAGCCAAAAGAGTCTTAGTGCTGCATTTTTAAAGGGGCATTCCACTCAGTTTAAGAACTGCCAGAGTTTCTCTACAGGTGCGCACAGTGTGCTGTCAAGTTGGTTTTATCGATCTCAACCTTTGCATGAGAAGTGGTGTATGCCTCTTTCAGGCCTTGTTTTGTGTGTTTTATATGCAGCAGTTCTACATGAGGCCACTGATCTGTGGAGTCTGAGATGTTGCGTGGGACACAGACGAGTAAACCCCCCCTTGGGCCAATCAACCGAACAAACAGGCCGCATGTCTTCAGGGGGTGAGACATACAGTGTTTAAACAGAGCTAGTTTTTAGCAAACATTTGGTACAAAAGCGTATTCAGTGTCATGTATGAAAAGGGCATGACAGACGTTTTATGCTGCATTGGCTGCGATCACCATCTTCTTCAAACATTTCAGGACTTTCTTTTCCAATTAACAACACACAATAAGTACATAACACTGTCTGCTACCTATTCTATACAACATAAGAGAACTGCGCCCACATAAGCTGCGCAGGCATAAGGTTGTAAGGAAGCTATACATAAAAATGGATGCAGCTCCAAATATCCTAGTATGTTGATCTGAACGGGAAAAGACTGTTCTTCTACATTCAGTTTCCGTGGAAAAAGCTCGATACAAATACAAACTTGAGTACACACTGTATTTAAGCTTTCCCCCAAAGTGACTCTGACATCAGTCCTAGGTTTTTTTTTTATAATTAAAGTTTTTATTTACAAGCAGTGGTACATAGCTCATGGCACATTATAATGAGAGAGAGAAAATTTTTTTTTTTATGTATAAAGTATAAGGTCGGACAATTACATAACATGTGTAGTCCCTGGTTAAAGGGGGGACATCAGTCCTAGGTTGACTATTCTCCTCAACTGTAATTTGTGTGCCATTATTGTGGTGTCCGAGCTTTGTTTTGCTGTGTTTTTACGCTGCTTATCATGTTGAGGATTCACTTTAAGATAAGATAAGCCTTTATTAGTCCCACCACGGGGAAATTCACAGCTAGTTAGCTAATCTGACATTGTGCGATGAGTCTGGGGTTGGGTGTGGGTGGTTGAGGAAAGATTCTATAAGGTAAGGGAGGTAGGAGGAGCTTAGAGTCAGGCCAAGTTAGGGGCCAGAAATCTATTAATGTAGCTTTACACTGAAATATTTCAGTGTTTAAAGTTGGTGCATCCCGGTGGCTCATCTGGTAGAGTGCGTACTGTATGTTGTTATCAAAGTGGCCTGTGTGCAATTCTTGCTCAGGTCCTTTGCTTCATGGCATTCCCCCTATCTCTTTCATGTCTATCTCAACTTTTGCTGTCAAACAAAGCAGAAATGCCAACAAATAATCCAAACAAATGTTTAAAGTTGAGCCCTGCCTTTCCTGTCTCTCCCTACTGTCACTGTCAAATAAAGCAGGAATGCCAAAAAAGACAAATAATACCACTAATAATGATCTAGAGTTGCGCTCACCGGGGCTCCCAAGCCGTAGCTGTGGGAGTAGGCCAGCATGGACAGATCATCGAACAGCCTCAGCACCGTCCTGCAGTGGCTGAGCTGAGCCGAAAACAGCAGCAG